>WBMZ01002234.1:51261-73580 GCA_013400975.1 Atrichornis clamosus | reverse complement strand
CTGGTTTGGTGTGCACTGGTTTGGTGTGCACTGGTTTGATGTGCCCTGGTTTGGTGTGCACTGGTTTGATGTGCAGTGGTTTGGTGTGCACTGGTTTAAAGTGCACTGGTTCAATGAGCACTGGTTTGGTGTGCACTGGTTTGGTGTGCACGGGTTTGATGTGCTCTGGTTTGATGTGCTCTGGTTTTCCATATTGGCTCTGTGTTGGCAAAAAGGGAATATTAGCAGGTGAGCCTGGGCATGGTGGGGAGGGACACTGCTTTGTGTGAGAATGGAAGCAGAGGCCAGTTTTACAGATTTGGGAGCTTCCTGCAGTTTCAAGCAGTCCCGTAAAATAACAAAACCACCTTTTCTTTTCATCCAGAGCTGGTGTAATTTGCAGTGCTGGGGACTTGGGTGCGTTTTCTGTGAGGAAAGGAGCCCCCTTGCCCTGGGAAGTTGGTGAGGGAGAGGTTTCAGAAGGAGATGTCTCAGGAAGGCTTTGGATGTTTGGGATGAAGACCCTGTGTGCTTCCAGAGAGGTCTGGAAAATCCTTTCCCACCCTGAGGCAGGATGAACCTCACCTCACCTCACCCCTTCCTGGCAGATGTTTGGCCACTGCACAAACTCATTTTGCTCGTGAATGGGGAATTATTTGTGGTCATTGAAGCATTTCTGGTCACACTTTTGTGGTTGGCACCACACGGACTGGCACAAAACATGCTCCCTATATCCAAGAGTTTACAGTCCTAGCAGTGTCCTTGATGGGCCCATTTTCCAAACCTTCTGTTTTCACATCCGCTTTGGTTCAAAAAATCCTGCACTCACACCCTGGGTTGGAGAGGTCCAGGAGAAGAGCTGCATCCTGTTTTTAGGAAAAGGGAGTGACTTATCCCATCTGTAGCAGGGATATTGTAGGGGAGACAAGGAGCCAGTACTCCCCATAATGTGTCACCTGGTCTTTGTAGGGAACACCTGGCAGCTGCCTTCAAGTTTTTCCTGTTGCTGGATCCCACAGGCATTTGGAGGGCCCCTGCTCCAGCCCCTCTGTGCCTCGTGGGCTTGGGGAATGACCTGAAAGTGGTGCAGGGTTAAACATGAGTTTGTGGCTATAAACCTGAGTTTAACTCCGAGCTCTCTTCGTGTGACCCTGGTGAGCCTTGGGAATGCTCAGGAGACTGTTCCTTAGGGATTTCAGTGGATCTCTGTGTTGGTGTTTCTGTCCAAGATTCAAACCAGCTGATTTGGGAGCTGAAGGTTGGTCCTGGTGCCTTTCTCTCCAGTGTCCCCCAATTCTGGTTAAAGGAAGAAGGCTTACATGGGACATTGGGAAGAAATTGTTCCCTGGCACAGGTTTCCCAAAGAACTTATGGCTTCCCCATCCCTGGAAGTGACCAAGGCCAGGTTGGCCGTGGCTTGGGGCAACCTGGGATAGTGGAAGGGCGGATACCCATGGCAGGGAGTGGAACTGGATGTTCTTTAAGGTCCCTTCCAACCCAAACCATTCCATGATTCCGTAATAAATCCAAATGTGCACTTCTGTATTTTTCTGGGCAAAGTCAGGTCACAGCCACGACAAAGTGTGGAAGTGCCCACCAGGGTCTGCAAACAGCCTGAAACCAACTCTCTGCAAGAGACTTTGCAAAAGACTCTCCAAGAGTCAAATGCTTTCTGCAAGCTGGCAAAGTCTCTCTAAAGGACTTGCACTATTAAGTACCTCCTCATTAAATCTGATTTTTATGAATTTATTTCATGTACTTAGGCTCTTGAAACACTTTTAGAGCAGTCTGATAGCCATGATCTTAATAAGCTTGATAAACTGGTGCAGCAGTTGTTTCTTAGGATGGATCATTTGGAATTCCTGGTGGGAAGAGGATGGCTAAGCCTGGGAGAAGTAGCAGGCTGTAGAGCACTGTTGTGTTTCAGACATCCAGGTCGGGGAGCAGACAACTGCCCCCTTTGGTAGCGCCAGAGTGCCCAGTATCAGATGAAAGTGAACAACCAACCTCTCTGGAATGCAGTTAATACTTCATTGGTATGCCCAGGACCCCCCCAAACGATGCTAATCACTGAGCAGAGAAAAAGAATCAATGTTTCACAGAGCTTAATAAACCTAAAGCTGTCACCTTCGCAGTCACACTTGGGCTGCAGCGCAGTCCATCTCCTTAATGAAGTGGTGACACAGGGAGATGGACAGAAGGTCCCTTAGAGACTCTTCCATATTGCAGAGCCAGGAAAAAAGGTGAGGATCTGTGCTTGTGGTCTGCCTTCTTATCCCTATCCAGCTCCACGTGTCGATCCACAGAAAGTTTTGGGTTGGAAGGGACCCTTAAAGTTCATCTCATTCCAACCCCCTGCCATGGGCAGGGACACCTACCACTATCCCAGGGTTCTCCAAGCTCTGTCCAACCTGGCCTTGGACACTTCCAGGGATCCAGGGGCAGCCACAACTTCTCTGGGAAGCCTGTGCCAGGGCCTTCCCACCCTCCCAGCCTGGAATTCCTTCCGAATATCTCTCCTAACCCCAGCTTAGTCTTCCTCTCCAAAGCTCAGCTGTGGGATAGGACTCATCCTGTCAGTGTCCCTTCCTCAAAGTGGGGCTAAATCCTTTTTTTTAAGGGGCATTGGAAAAATGCATGTATCCCAGTGATGAGGCTGAAGGTGACTGGGAAGTGTTTTCCTCTTAGGGAAGGAAGAGGAACCTCACATCCTGTGCATGCACTTCCCAGTTTGCATTAATCCAGCTCCTGCCACTGCTCCAAAGCTCTGCCAGTACTCGGACTGCAGTGGGCGTGTGTGAGAGTGTGACAGATGTGTTGATTTTCCCTTTTTCTCCTGGAGTTCAAACACTTTGCATTGATTTGTGTCCTCGTTTGTGAGCTGGATGAGCGGCTCGGCCGGGAAGCAGCTCTGCCTGTCGTCCATCAAACCCTCCGAGTGCTTTGTCTTCATTCCCACTTGGCTGCTCCTTCACGGAATTGCGGCTGGGCCTCTGCCAGGCCGCGCTGAGGCCGAAGCTGCTGCTGCTGCTGGGAACACTTCAGCACAAGCTCACGAAGCAGGGACAGAAAAATGGCACTCGGGACATGAAACCCAACCCTCTGCTCGCTGTGCTGAGTGCTGAGCTCAGCTCTTCTTCTGGGAGGCCAGGGCTGCTCTCCGTCCATGGAGAGGGGTGGGTGAGATCTCCGGAGTGTGTGGATGGTGCAGTGAATCTCTGGGTGACGCCTTTGCATCCTGAATGTGGAGAGATTGATCTCTTCCCTCTTCAGTTCCCTCTGTTGCTGCAGCCTGTGCTCCATGATTATCCCTATCTCCATTAAACGTGGGACGAAGGCAGGGGGAGCATTGATCTTTGTGCTGGAGGTGCCTCTAAGGGAATTTGTTTGCGCAAACAATCCCATCCTCAGCTTCCCTGCTGACCTGGTCTTTGCTGGATGCAGCAGTTTTCTTTCAGGAGAGCAGTTTTTGGTTTTAATTCATTCCCAAGAAAGCTGGACAAGGAGAACCTGGAGCGCCTGGTGCTCATTGGATGCTGGGTTTTGTCTGTCCCACAGCAGGAGCCAAAGGCTCCTGTCTCTGGCAGGAGCGGGAGGCTTAACCCCACCTCAGGCCAATGATCATGGAATCATGGAATTGTTTGCATTGAAAAAGACCCATAGGATCACCCTGGATCCAGCCCAGTTTGTACAGAGGCACCAACTGGTCCCAGTGTTGGTGGCCATGGCCACCAGGTGCCCAGTTATCCAGGGAAGCTGGTTCTGCTTCCCCCTCTGAGGGGCACTGAGCCTCTCCGTGCTCACATAGCCGGGCTGCTCTGGAGACAGAAAACATTTGCTGTAAAACCCTGCAACGTGAGGAGTTTCTCCAATGAGAAACACCCCCAAAATTCCCTGTTAGGATGCCCCAAGATAAACCTTCCCCAGCCAGGCTGACGTGACAGCTCTCGGTCACAAGCCAGTCCAAGCCCTGCTCTTAAAAGCACCTGCCAAGAGATGGTGTTGCTTTATGTAGCATTAA
Source organism: Atrichornis clamosus (assembly GCA_013400975.1). Lineage (NCBI taxonomy): Eukaryota > Metazoa > Chordata > Aves > Passeriformes > Menuridae > Atrichornis > Atrichornis clamosus. Next base: position 69,580 of record WBMZ01002234.1, on the reverse strand, counting down.
CACCTCCAATTTCCAGGAAAATCAGCTCCTGGGGTGCTGAAGGACCTTCTCAGGCTGCAGCTGGAACATCCCGGGCTGTCTGCCCTGGCTCATGCTCTGATGCCTGGAAGGTGCTTGCGGGGTGGGTGATGTGACACGTGGGGACATCTGTCCACACTGGCAAGGCCACAACCAGTCAGAGCTAAACAAACAGATTTATGGACTGGGGTTCAGAGTCAAATCTCCCAGCATAACGATAATTTTGAGGCATCTCTTTCCCTCCTACCACCTGGGAAGCTTTATTATGAGTCTTGATTAGGGTTTATTCATTAAACAGCAGCGGTGGGAAATGAAAGAGTCAAAGAAAAGCTCTCACAGCAAGAAACTTGCAGGCAAAGCCCCTGGGGGGTCTGCCCTGACCTTTGGGGGATGCTGACCTGTGGGGAGACCCTGGTGAGGGTGGGAGGTGAAGGGTCCCAGCCTGGCTGTATTGCAAGCTCCCTCTGCAGGGTGTGGTTTTCATTAGCTTTGCTTGAAATGCTGCTGTTTGTTAGGATTTTTTTGGGCTACTTTGATGGTTGAGGGGTTTTCCAGATTCAAATCTTCCTCCTTTATTTTATTTTTTAATTTCAAGGGATGTGCTGGAAGCTTTAGAGGGGTTGAGAGTTACATAACAGCATTTGATTTTATTTTTACAGCGAGGGGCTAAGCTCTTTAAAGCCTTCATGAGCTTAACAGACACACCTTCAAGCATCCTTGTGTGCTTCCTCATGCCACCCAGCCCCGGGGTATCCCTGGAATGTGAGCCCCAGCAGCTGGCGTTTGCAGCCTTGGCTGTGCAGGGACAGCGTATCCCGTGGCTCCCTGTTCACAGACAACCCCCTTTCCCTCATGCCATGGATTAGGGATCTGGGCTTCCACAGCCCCGTGCTCACCCATCAGCTCCATGTAGCTTAGCAACAGTCAAATCCGTGTTTGCCAACACTTGCCCTGCACGGAGGAGGCCGGGAATTCTCAACATCCCATGGAGTGCGGGGAAGCTCCAGTCGGTGCTGAGCTGCCCCGCCTGTGGATGTTCCCCCGGAAATTTTGGGGCGTGCTGGGTGGATTGCAGCCAGCAGAGCAGATTCCAGCCTCTCCGTCCCAAATACACAATTCCAAGGACAGCGAGCCCGGGAAAGCTGGTAGGTGTGCAGGTGGTTGCTGATCCAGCAGTACGTGCAGGGAAATCCCAGATTCAGCTCGCTGGGATACCAGGGATGGTTTTTCCAACACAAAGAGGAAAAAAAAAAAAAACAAACCAACACAACCCAGAACCCTCAGGGGAAACAAGATCTGACCTATTTTTATCTCATGAACCAACTACAGATGAAGACTTGACTCCCCAGGGAAAAGCAAGTTCTCCAGGCCAAATGTGACATGTCATGTGAGGAAGGATTGGTTTTCCACTTGGATATCCCTCCCTGCCTGCGTGCAGCCCACTCGGTGCTCACAAAGAAGGAAAGGTATTTTTAGCTTTCCAACTCAGACCCCGGGCCAAACTCAGTGGACATGGATTGGCTTTGCCCAGTTTGGAATTGTCCAGCGCTGCCCCGTGTGAGGAATGTCTGGGTGGGCAACCTCAGCACGTGGTGCTGAGCAGTGGTCTGATATATAAATATGTGAGTATATAAAGAAATAAATAGATAAATTTATAATATAAAACGATATTTAATACAGTGATGGCACGGAATAAAAAGTAGAAAATTACTTGAAAGCATGGAGTTCCTCTGGAGTAACACCAGTGTAATCCATGCTCATGCATCAGGGTCAGACCTCATCCCAGGGGCCAGGTGGGAATTGTCCTTTCAGGCCATGTTTTGCAGCCCTGGTGGATTTTTTTCCCAGCCTTTTGAAGCACCATCAGCCCCAGCCTGGTCCAGGAGAGCACTGCAGATGGGAGGGTTGGTGCTCAGCATCCTCACTCCCCTTGGTGTTTTTGTTCCACTGAGCTCCTGGTCCCCAAACGTTTATCTGGGATCTGGGTAGGGAGCTGTAGGATCAGAGCAGACCTCTTATCAGGAAGCAAACTCATCCTCTCACCAGCTGGAGGGAGATCCCATTATAACATTCCTTGAACTTTCATCTTTCCAGACCACTTCATCATCTCTGGTGTCTCTGAGTCCTCGGACCAGGCCTTGCTTTGCCTTTGGCTTGTGGGGACCTGGGGTGCTAAGATTTTCCCTGAGTCTACTTTAGACAAGGTAGGATGAGAAAAACAGCAAAACCAGTGCAGCAGACACTTTATTTCCACCGTTGCCCTGCAGCTCAGCCCTTCTTCTCCTCCTCCTCCTCCTCCTCCTCCTCCTCCTCTCCCAGTCACCTGTAAATCCATCCCAATATTTACTGCATCCCTACAGCTGCAACACTTCAGTGCTGCTGGGCATTTTTAGCAACAAGGGTTTGAGAGTGGCTCCATCAGAGCTGTATTTAGCCACAGGCTTAAATTTGTGTGAGCTGTTTTATCCTCGCAAGGACTGACCCCTAATCATCCTCCTAATAATACAGGAGAAGAGGAACAGTGATGAGCTGCTGAGCTTAGTCCATCTTTGAGAGTTTTTGGAGATCCCTGAGGAGGAGGAGGCTGAGGAGGAGGAATGTGGATTTCTCTTGTTTTCTACTTTGCCTATTTATTGAGCCTTTTTTTCTTTAAAAGCCAACGAGAAGCACCCACATGCACCTCAGGCACGGAAGTGCTCTGCACCAGGAAATGACAGAGATATTTATGACTTGCCTGGGTGTCCAAGTTTTTTAAGCACAGAGTTCCTGGGCACGAATCAAAGCAAAAATAACACAATGGAGTGGGAAGGGCAAAGATGAAGAGGGGAGGCAGGGAGGGGGGAATGCTTTGTTTTCACCCCTTTCGTCAGGGTCTTGGGAGGGTTCTTTGGTCAACCAGAAATCGCCCAGTGTGGCTCGAATGGGCCCCATCCTTTAAAAACCAGGTCCCCTGGTCAAGCTGGTGTGACTTTTGGGAGGGTTTCGTGGCGCAGCAGAGCCCTCCTGCAGCCCACAGCCCTCCTGTTGCCCGTCCTCGTTCACGTGCCTCTCCCCAGTGTTTGCTGGACACAACAAGATCCGCTCTGATTCCAGAGCTGGACCTCGGAATTAAAGGGCACAGGCAAAACATCTCCAAACACAGCTCTGCAGAGGCTGCTTGGGGTGGAGGGACCACAGCTTTAATTTCATTTTTGGGGTGGTTGGTGCAGCTGAATGTTGGTCTTTCTGTAAGACACAGCCCAAGGTCCAGGGATATTTTTTAATCACTTTATTCCATTGTGGGTGAGATATTTGCTGTTAGTTCTTTATCCCATTTGTGCCTCATTGCACTCAGATTAACTCCTTGGTGAGTCACTCTGGAAAAGGGAGAAATTCTGCAGGGAGCAGTTCCTGTCTGAACTCTGGAGTCAGGAGAGGCAGGATTCGAATGTCAGTTATTGGCAGCACTTCCTAATGTGCATTGCAATTTGGCAAACCCTGGGGTTTGTGATCACTGGATGTATAAAAACTGTATTTCATATATTAGTCACGTATTTAATCTTTTTTTATTCCTTTTTTATTTCATGTACCACTTTTTCCAAACCTGAGATTCCCAGGAATGGAGAATAAAGTTGGAATAAGCAAAATAAACAGGTCAAGATGAGACAGCCTAGGTGGTTAGTGGAGATTGGATCTTCCAAGAACCACCTGTAGCCTGCACCTAAAAATAAATGTGAATGAAAAGAAAATCCTATTCCAGGTATTTTCTCTGTGTTTACTCTCTGAGGTTTTACAGTCATTGAGTGGCTTCAGTCACCAAAATGCTTTTGTGCTTTTTCCTCTGATTTGGAAATCCACATTTGAATAGTTTCATTGACAACTGAAGTTGCTCAAGGAAGATACCTGATTTTCTTTGTCCACCACCACTTCAATTTGATTAATTAATTTAGAAAAAAGATCTGATTATCTCGGGGCACATAGCAAACATTTGCAAGTTCTTTTTCTTTAGACCAAACTCAAAATCTTTAATCATCTTTTTTTTCTTTTTTTCTCTTTTTAAAATATAAATGGAAAATTAGACTGTGACCAGGAGCAAGATGAAAAGCAGCGTGTGAGAAGACAGGACTGGAAACTCCTAATTGCCCGCCAGGAAAAGCATTCATCAGGAATGTGCCCAGCAATGGAGAGATGGCTGTTCTTGAGTGATTTTAGCTTTGGATGCTGAACACAAAGTTCCTGCTGAAACTTTCATCAAAACCTTCCTGTGAAAAGTGTTTGTTTAGAAATATTGGTGTTTTGTGATGAATAACAATGTCACTGGAAAAGTCCTACTGGAATATTTGCAATGAATTCCCCTGAGCCTGGATATTAATCCAGGTACCATGTTCATTTTTATCAGGTTTATTCCTCCCTAGAGGCTGAGCCAAAGAGCTTCCAATTTACCCAGGTCATTAGTGATTTATATGATAATTGGATCTAAGTTGATTTTAACTATTTGCTTTAAATCTCCTGGGATTTGTATTCTTGGACATTTTAATGCCACTGGAAATTTCACTGATTAAGCAAAGACAAGTATATGTACTTAATTAGTCCTGAGACCAATTAGTCCTTTGTCAGTCAAATTAATCTTGTGTCTGGACTTTGAATGAGTTCTAAGATTTTGGGATTTGACCTTTGTGAGCTCGAGGGTGGAGTCAGATCCTTGCCTGGGGTTCAGTGCATCCCCCCCACGATACTCAGCTTTGTCCTCCCTTATTCTTCCTGCCATGGAATGTTCTGGAACACAGTTGTGGGTGATCATCTCCATGGAAAAATGGACATGGGGATGGCGATGGAGCTGATCTTTTGGGGACAGGGGCAATAAACACATTAAACTGCTCTGTTGGGTCCTCCTGCCCTCATGGCAGTGCCCAAGAGGGTCCTTCCAGTGCCTGGACAGACTGACAGGATCCATGGATTGCCTGGAATTGTCTGACTGAAGCCTGGATGTAGTAAATGTGACCTTCTCCTCTCCCAGTTTCCTACATTAGGATTTGGATGGATATCCCAGAATCACAGAGATCCCAGAATGGGTAAAGTCGGAAGGGACCAGTGGAGGGCACCAAGTCCAACCCCCCTGCTCCAGCAGCCACTCAGGATTGTGTCCAGACCAATTTTTGAACATCTCCAGGGAAGGAGACTCCACAACTTCTCTGGGGAGCCTGTTCCCAGATCCCTCCCATCCTTGCAGGACCTCCTCAGGATGGTGATGACCCACCAACATTTCTGCTTGACCGTGGGACCCCGAAGGACCCTGGGCATGGTGAGCATCACACCCCACTAATTAAACACTAATTTTTCCTCACTTCGGTGTGCTCCCATTTTGCCCACAAATTTTTGTGTGTAGCACCCAAACCATCAGAGAATGTGGTCTGTGGACCCAAAAGTGTGATTCTAGATGGGGTTTAGGAGTCTGAAACCTGAGAGCTGCCAAAATTCTGGCTCTTTTCCAGGTTTGAGGTGTGCAGGTGCAAGAGATGGAAGGGTGTCAGTAGGACCAATGTCCCCAGGGATGAGGAGGAAGGGGCAGACGTGGGGTCTGGATTTAACCTGAACAGGGAAGGAGGAAGCTGTGCTGGGGAGGGCTGTGATACGATGATGGGAAAAGCCTGAGAGATGAAGGTGTGGCAGTAAAACTGCAAAATTCCTCTTGTTTCTTCACAGTCCTCAGCCATCTGAGATTCTGGAAAGCTCAGAACTGGATTTTAGGCTCAAGTGCAACAGCACTTGTCCAACCAAATTCATCCTCCACCCTTTGATCCTCCTCCTACGAGCACTTCCAGTGGATATCCAGGGGTAGGACCCCCAGGAATAGACAGGGTAGGTCATTTTGCCAAGGGTCAGGGAGGAAGTCTGAGCTGGAGCCAAGAATAGAGCCCTGCTCCGTTCATCTCCCTCTCCCGTTCTTCCTCCCAGAGAGCAGCAAGACAAACAGCTGGACACATCCACTCTGCCGGGATCAGGAGCTGAGCCAAAGGTCAGAGCTTGGGCACAAAGATGCTCCTGTTTGCAGGGCTCTGATCTGGGCTGTGGCTGAGCACGAAAGCTGGTTCAGACACAGATGGGGCTGGGGTGGGAGGCTGAGGCAGAGCAATGATTGTCAGCTTTGGGAAAAGAAACTTGGAGAGAGAGGAGTGTGAAGGGGTGAATGAGTGGAGACTGTGCCAGTTGCAGCTCTGTCCATGGGGCAGCTCACCTCAGTGTCGTGGTCACCAGGAGGAGCAAGGGGTGGCTCAAGTGCCCCTTCTGACCCCGGCTCTTGGTGCCATCTTGCACCTCCTGAGCAATGTGGGCACCCTGCTGGCCATGCACCTTCACAGCCTGAGCTTTCATCCCTGCAGATGATCCCGCCATGGTTCCCATCGTTTTCAGGAAAGGGCTTGCAGGACTTTGCCAAGTTGGAGCCTCGTGGAGATGCCCTGTGGTCTAATGGCCCTTGCTGGTCCAGCCCTGCCAGCCACCCTCACCCTTTCTTGGTAACTCAGGGTCTTTAGGGAGATGTGCAGGACTGTGCCTCTGGCCAGGGAAGGATTCAGAGCATCCCCTGCACTTGGTATAATAATTTTTGGAAGGTGAAAGGGACAGCATCCTGATGTAGATCCACCAGAGTGAAAGGCAGGGAGGGCAGACAGGGGAAGGAAGTCCAACCAGCTCTGGCTTTGGGTGTCACTCAGGCTCTCTCTCTGTAGTGTTCTTAACCACTGAGGTGCCCTAAAACACGTCTGTATTAATGAATGGCCATTCTTACTCCTCCAATAACCATCCCCATCATGCAGGACAGGACCTTGCCTTCCTGTCATTCCTGCAGCCTCCTCCACTCTAATCCCACACTCCTCTGGAGCAGTCGTTGTCTCATCCTGCACGAGCTGTGAACTTGTTAGAGGGCAGAACTGGGCTGGTGCTCTCTGCTCAGGGGTTCCTGTAACTAAACAGTGACACCTTCCCACTCAGGACAAAGCTTTTGCAAATCACAAATTAGGAAATTAGGAATTTAGGAAACTCATCCTGCAAACGTTACCCAGCACGCAGCCTCTCATCCTCTGTCCAGCTGGAGAGGAGTTGTCTGTTTAATTCACTCCCGAGCCTGGATGTATTGCCTGTTCCCACACTCCACTTGGAAGCCCTTTTCTAGGATGGCTGAGAGCTGTCATTTATTATACCCAGAAACCATAAGATGAAATCTATAGCTGCAGCTTCAGTGGAGGGTAATTCCTGGTGGAGCCGGGAGCTGATGCTGTTAAAACGAGACCCTTCCTGCAAAAAGCAACCCTTTAATGACTCTCAAATGCAGGTTGTACAACAACCACTCCACTTACATCCTCTCCAAAGATCCGGACTCTGCTAAATGGATTAACTGCTTAGGGAACTCTCCCAGTGTGGTGGCCAAGCTCCGACCTTATAATGGACCAATTAAAAGGTCATTGTTACTTAGGGTTGCAGCTTCCTTGCAGGAAGAGCTCCCACACTCCCATCTGGCACTGCAGGCCACCCAAGGCCAGTATTGACGTTTTAATGTGTTAATAATGGAGCAATAAATTAATCCTCTGGATTCTTCCTCTTTGCTTTCTGGAAGGCACCAAAGAGTTAATATCAGAGATGCTTGCAAAGCACAGGCAGCAATAAAACCTTGTTGTCAAGGCTTTGTCACGAAAACTCTTTCCACGGGGAAAGCAGCCTTCTCACCTGGTCTGACACTGAGCAGAGCCAGGCTGGGTTCACCCCAGACAGCTCCTGCTCCCACCAAACTGGTGCCACCCTCGGATTTGCCAGCTGGAAAAGGCCTCTCATGCTGCCTCTGAGCAGCACAAAGCAAACAAGCCACCATCAGTCCTTGCCCATGGAGATTATTCCACCCTGCTCTCAACCCATCCTGCAACAGGAAGGTTCCCAAGTCCTTGCTTGCGTGGTGCCCCTCAATCCACGGTGAGATCCGGGTGTCCACTGGCAGGAGAGCCCCGGGCACTCTGCCGTTCCACACCAAGCCTCCCCCACGGCTGATTTCAGGGATGCCCCTTTTCCTCCAGGCTGTTTAAAGAAACCCCGCTGGGGATGGGAGACAAAACCTTTCCCATCTTTGGAGGACTCTCCCACCATGGTTTTTTTTTTCTAATATTACTTGGGCAAGCAGGGGGTTTGTGGGGGGGTTAATTCCTAGCAGAAGCACTGCAATCCTTCTGCTGTCACCTGCCTGTCTGGTCCCTAACCTTGATTGATGCACCCTGGCATCCCAAGGGACTTCCTCTGATTGATTGATCCCTATCCAAGCTGGCGGGTGAGGGAGGGTATTTACTACACAGCAGAGAACCCTTCAGAAAGATGTTTTATTAAGGCTGCTCAGAAAACAGGAGATGCAATAAAGCACCAAGAGACAAACGAAGAGAGGTAAAGACACCCCCCTGTGTGTCAGAAGAGAGGTAAAGACACTCTTCTACCTGTTGGAAGAGAGGTAAATACACCCTTCCACCTGTGGGAAGAGGTAAATACACCCTCCTGCCTGTCCAAGGGCTGGAATAGCCCAGCCAGTCCCCTCGCACAGGTCACTCTTTGGCCATCCCCTGCAGAAAGGGATAGCTGCTGTTTCCCAGCTGATGTATTGACCCAATAAAAGGTATTATTACATTGCCTATCACCACTGACTACAGGAAAGTGCTTTGGAAAGAGTGATGGCTCCCTTTGGAGGCACTCAGAGCAGGAGGGAGCGTGTGTGGATGCGAGTGTGTCAGCGCGGGAGATTCCTCCTTCTGGAGGGAGCAGGGCTCTCCAAAGACATCCAGCTGGATTGATTTTGCTGCAGGATAACAGGAACCGCTGCTTTTTTTCTGGAGTGGGTTTTGGAGAAAGGGGAATGAAGCCTTCTGTGTTTTGAATTGAGGTGCAGAGCAAGTTTAGGTCCTGAGGATGGACGTTCACTGCCCCTGTTTGTTTCAGTGAGGCAGCTCCGAGTCTGTTTTCACCAGAAAATTGACTCCTGCAGATGAGGTGGGGTCAGAAATGTGCCCTCTGTCAGTCACAGGTGTGCATTTGTGCACACTCACACACAGGCACACACGTGTGCTCCTGCTTACCCTTCCCTGCACAGCACACACTTCTTCCACATCAAGGAGGACATGGGGATTTAAGAGCTTCTGGGATTTCTCCTGAGTTTTGCTGTTTGTTTGATCCAGTGGCTCTGCGTGTGACATGCAGGAGCAGCTCAGGCCCCGGAGCAGCTCCTCTCCCTCCCCTCAGGTACTCTGAGCACAAGGCTACACCCTCAGCAACCCCATTTTTCCTTTTCCTGTGGTCCTGCAACACTCAGTGTAGCAGCCTGGCACCATTTATGGGCCGGGAAGGGAATCCACCTCCTAGAAGGATATAAAGTTGTGTTTAGGACCTGCTCTCAGGTGCTGGAGGAGATGACAACCTCATGAGTGAGATGCGTCACCCACGTTGTCCCATCTCCAGGGCTCAGGGGCTCAGGGCAGAGGATGCTTTTGCTTTCCCACGTGGCTCCTGCATTGCTGGTCAACAGGGCCACCTCTGTACCATCATTACAGGGACCCAAATGTGCCACATGGCTCATTGCCCTGTGCCTCATTCCTGGAGTTCATGACCAGGAATTATGCATAACGAGGTCCCTGTTGTAGGAACGCAGACTTGGTCTGCTCTTGGCATAAATCCTTCCCACCTCCTCTCCTGCCACAAGACCCATGGAAGCTTCAAGGCAGGCCCAAGGGGATTATCTGGACGTGGCTTTGTTCCCTCCTCTGGAGGTGCTTGGATTACACCGTGGCTGATTAGTCAGTGCTGATTATCTCATTCACAAAAATGTTCCTTTTGAAACTTCAAATGGTGCTCCCGAGCTTTGTGATGCAAGGAGGAGTCACAGGAAGACAGAGAGGGATGCTAAGCAATTCAATCCAGAGCTTTTGTGGCGAAGTGCCCTGGAAATGCCATGGTAATTGTAAAACTTGCTGCACATTCCCAGCGCTTTGTGCCTGCGAGCCTGGCAAACCCCCCTGTCCCTCCCCTTTCTGTTGGGTTTTATTTCTATAAAGGTTTATATCATAAATACATTGCATACACGCAGACACACGCACGCTGAAAGGAGCTAAAAGCAGTTTCAAATTACAAATGGATTTTCCCTTCCCATAAATCACGGAGGAAATGTCCTCTAACAGCCCCAACCAGCCTTCCCCTCCCCAGCCCATCACGGCCCTGGCTGGAGGCAGGAGCAGGCCGGGGTGTGCAGCTCCCACTGCTCAGCCAGGACTCCCCATCAGTCACCCTGCCCTGAAAACCTTTGCAGCAGAGGTCAGAGCTGGTGCAGCAGCAGCCCGAGGTAATTCCAGTCGAGATGCTGGCCGTAACCTGGAGGTGAGATAAGGCACCAAAGGAGAGGAGCTGTCAGGGAGGGGGTGTTAATGGAAGAGTTTCCACTCTGTGAGCTCTGGATGAAGGCTCCTGGTGGTCTTTAGTTACCTCTAACAAGTCCTCGTGCTGCTGGATATAAAAAAAAGTGCCAAGGGCACCAACACGTGGCCTGTGCTTGGAGCTGGTGCCATCCCAGCACAAGGTCATGCTGAGTTCTCTGTTTTCCTCCTTCCTCCCTTATTTTTCACCTCTCATCCGTTCTCACCTCACGCTGTCTCTCCAGCTCTGTCTCTCCTTTGTTCCATGAGAGCTGGGAAGAGGCAGAGCAGCACCCACTCCCTCAAGCTGGTCCCTGGGCTGGGGCACAAGACAAGACAAGAGAGGAGCCATTCCCTGCCAACTCCTCATGCAAAATTCCTGTGGTGAAACCAACCTCTCGCTTCTCACATCTCCAGCCTGCAGGAGCCCAGCTCTGCTTCACCAGTCCATCCTTCCATCCATACAGGGGTTCTCCAGCATTTCCCTCTTAGGGTGCAGCTCACAATGAACTATTAGAGGCTTTTTGGGGTCTTCTGCACTGGGACTCTGCCTCTCCCCTCCATGCATCAAATATGGAAGGATGGAAAGTAGCTGGAACACTGGGATATTCATCATGCTCCTTTCTGGCCATGTTAGGGTGGTTTATATATTTTTAGGACACGGCCATATGGTGGGTGATGGTATATTGAAGCTAATTTTTTGGGATCCTTGGATGCACAGGTTTGCCAGGTGGGTTGAGGATTCTGGAGCAGCACTTGCATCACAGTTTTGGCACTGACCATCAGAAAGGTTCCTTTTGTTCAAACAGTGACTTTCCACAAGAGCAAAAGGATCTAAGATCTGTTTCCATGCCCACAGATCCATGAGTATTCATGAGGGCAGCTGGGCTCCTCTGGATAGCTCTGGATCCTCAGCTGCAAATGAAGAATTCATATCCAAACTCCAAGACCCCTGGAAGAGTTTGGCCTTGAAGGTTTTCTCTCTGTTTTGCTTTTCTCCTCTTCGTTTCTGAGCTTCATTTCTGTGGTTTTGTTCTTTGCTCTCTGGTTTGACCCAGGCCAACAGCAAGTGGTCAGAGAGGTTGGATGCCAAAAATCCCTGCTGGGTAACTCTGAGCCAGCACAGTTCACAGGTGTTGGGGGAAATGTGGGCAGGGGGTCCCTCTCCTCCCTGCAAAATCCACCCAAATCCCCCTGCAGACAGAAAGGGCAAAGCTGATGTGAAAGGCAGAGCTGTGAAATAGTAGAACTATGAGGACAGGCTGAAATTAATTCAGCAGTTCTAGAAAAGCTATCAGGACATCTCAGAAATTGCTGCCAGTGACTCCGTGGTGGTTCTGCTGAAGGAGCAAGATCCTGGTCAGATCTGGGCTGGCACCAGAGGTGTTTGTAAGAAAGGAACCAAACCAGGGATCTTCCAGGTGAGGAAGTGCAGTGAAAATGAGCTGGGAGAGTGCTCTTGGGTGGAAATGAATCACAGGTCAGTTGTGCTGGGGGTGGAGTGTTTGACAAATAAATGTCCCAGCAAGGCAGAGGGTGCTGGGTACCAGGATCTCAGAGCTGCCTTCGTCCCCCTCGGGCTCATGTAGCCAGCAATGAGAACCATTCTCTGGTGCAGACATTGTCCTGCTAAATAGGGTTGGGAGAAACAGGAGGGACCCGGGAAAGTGCAGGTCAGCTTTTGATTTAACCACAGCCCTCTTACGTCACTTTGAGCAAGGGATGTAGAGACACGGGCTAGAATTAATATAGAAAACTCTTAGATACTATTTTGATGGCTACACGGAGTAAAAACTGGTGGAAACCAAAATGAAATGCAGGGCATTGTAGCACCTTCATGTAGAACGGGATGAGCCTGCCACCCTTTTCAACCCGTCTTGCCAGCACTGGGTTTGCTGGAGGGCCACCTGCAACACCTGCTGGCATGGTGCACACTGAGCAGGGCTGGCCACGGCTGAAAGGGGCTGGGTGGGGGCCTTGGTGCTATGGAAACTCCCCAAGGTTTGCTCTCTAAGCCATCCTGGGATGGCTGTGTTAGCAGTTCCCTGCTCTCAGACCACACCGAGCCAGTGCATCAACCCAGTGCTGCTGGAAGGGGCATCTTTCTGACAGCAAGTGAATATTAAAGATCCCACACTACTTTCAAAAGGTGCCTTTAATGCTTTATCTTGACTCACTTTCCTTTCCAGGATTTTTTTTTTCATAGAGGATAAACTTCCATCTTCTCTAAAGTATCACTTGGATCTGACATTTGCTCTTAAACTTCTCCCCATTGCACCCCTGAGGAAGACATTTCAATAATGACATATCAGTGCCCACAAGTAGTGTAGAGTGTTATTAAAACCAGCCCTAAGGGCTTGATTTACCTTAAGGGACCTCATGTATGCCCCAGCAGGTTGGAGATTCTTGTCTTTCCCTTCTAGTTCCCCAACAATTAAAATTGTCCTCTACTTTTTGTCCATAATCCCCAGCATAATTAAAAAGCAATTTTTGTTGGTTTTTTTTTTTTGGTAGTGTCTTGATGATTTATAGACAATGAGATTTTATCAGTAGAGCACCACATTAAGAAAATGCTTGTTAATTATCTTCTGCTTAATATGATAATTTAGCAAAAAAACCCAACACCTATTAAGAGCTTCTCATTAGGTGAAATGCTCCTCATTTTTAACACGCAAAGTGTCCAAGTTAATGAGGTTCACCTTCGATTTGTAGCTTGCTGGGGGATGAAAAGCTCCCTCCATTTATAACTCCTCACATCGCTCCGTCTGTACGAGCTCCAATTCCCGGCCGCGGCTCTGCCTCTTCAAAGGCGAGGTGACAAACCCCCGCCTCCTCCCGTGAAAGCCTTTCCAGCCCAACACACCTCTCCCACAGGCTCCTGCTGCTTGTGTTTTTGTGGAGCTGGGGCTGCTGAGGTGGGAGTTTGACAGGACCAAAGCCAGCCGGACGCCCGCGGTGTCGGGGACAATTTGAGGACGGTTCCGCCTGCTCCGTGTCACCGAGAGCCACCTCTGATCTCTCTGGCGTCAGTACAAACCCAAGTCCACGGAAACTGGTGGAGTTTGTCACATTCAGCAAAATCAGACTTTGGCTGCATGGGGCAGAATTCCCTCCTTTCATTCTCTGTTTGATGAGAAATTCTTTTGGGAAGTGAATCTGGTGTGTGCATGGGAGAGTTTTACCTTAGGGACTGTGGCGGGCAGGAGGGGTCTTGCCTTCTGGAAAAGTGGCTCCTTCGTGAGATGCCTCCTGTGAGGCTCATATTTGCAAATACAGACCGTGTTCAGGTGTAGCTTCATCCTTTTCTCCCCTTTCTGGGCACCTTCTCCTGGATGAGGCCACACTGATGCTTTTTCCCTGCAGTACCACAGAGTTTTCATGGAAAGCCTGACCTTTACAGGTGGGATAGGAGGCTGCTGCTACTCTTCAGGGGGGATTTCAAAATTGCAAGGTACATCTTACCCACTTTGTCCAGCTGGAGAATGCTCTAAAATCCCAGTAAATGCTTTTAAATTCCACCTTGGTTTCTTCCTTTATCGTTGCAGTGCCAGGAGTTGGACTCAATGGTCTTTGTGGGTCCCTTCCAACTCAACTTATTCTGTGATTCTTTGATTTTGAAGCAGACAGCAAATTCCATCTGTGTACCAAAAGCAGGTACTATCCAGTGTTTACACGTGAGCAAACATTAGAAAAGTTTAGGGAAAATATTTGCAATATTTTCCAAACTCCCCCAAGTTAAGATTTCCTGTTGCTGTGTTTTTCCCCTCTCCACCATTTCTTCCAAACTTTGCCACCCCCAATGAGTATTCAGGCTGGCTTTGTATAAACCAAGCGATGAAAAGAAATTCCTCCATCCTCCCCTTTTCCACCCTTCCTTTCCATCCCTCAGCCATTCAAACCTTGCCTCTATCTGAGCAGATCAGCCAGTTTAATTTCATAGTGGCCCGTGGATGAACGATGGTATCAAGCCTGTGAAATGGTTGTGATAATCAAATTGAGAGGGCCCACGTTTATCTCCCTTGGAGAGCAGCAGCTCAGATAAGCTCCACGCTGGAGAGAGGGGCTCTTTCTGGCGTGATTTTTTTCTTTTTCTTTCTCACTCTTGCAAACTCATCCTGAAATCCGAGCTGCGAGTTGGGTCCTCTCTGTCTTACAGCATGTCACGAGTAATAAAGGCTCGGCAGCCCAAATGAAGAACTTCTTGACAGCTCTGTAAAATATCCTGTCTTCAAATTATGCCTTTGGGGACCCGTCTCCCACCTCGCTGCTGTCAAGAGCCTGGTGAGCGTGGAGCTGCCTGGAAATGAGTCAACAATTTGAGCGGGCAACTGGAAGGAGTAAAACCCAGTGCAGGCTGTATTTGATTAACGCCAAGGCGCTGAGAAGGAATAGGGGAGGAAAAAAAGCTTCCTTTTGTCACTGCCGTTAACAAATCTGTCTCTGAATGCAGACAGCAGCTGCAGGAAGAGGGCACTTTATGCATTGCCCTTTTTTGGGACAGATCACTTGAAACACTTTAGTCACGCTGCTTTAATCAACTTCTGCAAAGCCCCAGTAATCACAGCCTTCTCACGCAAGCCTTGTAAGTGAGCCCCTCCGGGCTGCACAGTCTTGTAAATAAATAATTACATCCAAAATTCTGCATTAAAAGGACATTAAGGCTACAAAGACGAGCGCTCTGAAGTTGGGAAAGGGCAGGATGCTGGTGGCCAGTGCCCACGTGGGGACGAGCATTCGGAGAAGAGCTCTAATTGCACAAGGGCAGGGGATGGGAGGATATCATCTCAGCTGCCTCTCATGAAATGCTCCCGTGGCCTGGAACATCACCTTTCTCACACATCTGGCTGGTGACACGCTCAGCCCTTGCTTCCTTGGCATTACATTATAGTGAACATCCTAATGAATGCAATTCAATGTGTTTCAGACAAGAGCTGGGAAGTTCTTCGGAGAGAACAGGGAACGTGGCTCGTGGTCATCCCACCTGCAGAGTAAGGCAGGCTTGGTAGCCGTTCCCAAAGCTGGGATATTTTTGAATTAGAGCAGTGGATGGATACATCCATTTCGTACAGATGGGCTGTGGACAAGGCAGTTTGTTGCTCTGGTGGATCAGGACATGTTTATGACCAGGAACCTCCTGAGCAGAGGTAGAAGAGCCCCTGGAGACAAGTCTGCCTGCGGCTGAGGAGCCTTCCCAAGGGAAATCCCTGGATGTGCTGGTTTTTGGCTGGTGTAAAGTGAATTTTCTTCATGGTAGCTGGAATGGGGCTGTTTTAGGTCTGTGTTGATAGCACAGGGATGTTTTGTTATTGCTGAGCAGATTTTGCACAGAGTCAAGACCTTTTCAGCTCCTCACCCCACTGAGGGGCTGGGGGTGCACAAGAGCTTGGGGGGGGTCACAGCCAGGACAGCTGACCCCAGCTGCCCAAAGGGACATTCCAGACCACGGGGTGTCTTGCTCAGAGTAAAAATCTGTGAGAAGGAGGAAGTGGGAAGGGTCAGAGTGGTGGCGTTTGTGTTCCCAAGTCTCCATTCCATGTGAAGGAATCCTGCTGTCCTGGGGATGGCTGTGATGGGAAGAGAGGAATCAATTTCTCATTTTGCTTTACTCATGAGTGGCTTTTCCTTTCCCTATCAAACTGTCTTTATCTCACCCCATGAGTTTTCTCCCTGTTACCCTTCCTATTTTCTCCCCACCCCACCGGGATAGATGTGTGCGGCTGAGTTTCTGGCTGGAATTAAACCAAAACTCTGAATTATTTCTCTGCTCTGGGAAATGACCTTGAGCAACCCCCTCTAAATTCAAAGCTGATCTAACTTTGGAGTTGGCCTTGCTTTGAGTGGGGAGCTGGACCAGAGATCCCTTCCAGCCCAAGTTATTCTGTGTTTTCTGTTGACTGTGTTGTGTTTTCACTTAAAACTTTAGGGTTTACTAAATCTCCAGTTTCCTTGACTTATTAAGGGAAGAAAAACTCTCAGAAAGACCCAATTTTCTAAAACAGAGTCTGTGTCCTTTTCTGCAGAAGAGCTGTGAAGGCTGTGGCCTGCAGAAGTGGCTTGATTCAGATCAGGGATTAAATCTTGGCCTAAGCTCGTTGCAGAAATACAACCTAACCACGACTCTACCTTTTTTTTGCCCCTTCATCCTTTGCATAAGATCTCTGATTCTTTAATATATTTTAAACATTTAAATCTTGATTATTCATTCTAAAAATTAAATCTTGATTTTTCATTTCTCCTCATTCAAAAGAGAAGTTTTGGCTTGTGACCAGCCCTATTTCAGGCCTGGCTCTGCCACAAAAGTCCCTTCATCTCTCACACACAGAAAGTAATTTAGACTAAAATCTGCTTTGTTGACCATTCATTGAAACCAAGCAATCTACTTTGTAAAAATGTTGAATAGCTAAAATTGCAGCTAAAAACGAATGATACCTTAGAGATCTAACAAAGAAAGCTCTAAAGAAGGCCAACCTTTGGAAATAAATGAGTCTTTGCAGCTCAAATCAAACAGCCCTAATAGATGTGTGATTTTTATGTGTATCTCAGTTCTAGCATTTACTGTGAGGATCACACCACAGCCTCATCTCAGGAGAGTGTTTTGAAAGGAAATTCATAATCCCACAAAAATAAGGGATGGGTTCACCCCACTGAATGACAGGGAGGAACCTGGTGCCTGCCTCAGGAAGCAAGTTGTGTCCTGGGAGCCAAACTCTGCAGACAAAACCCATTCAGCCACGTAACCAAGATTATGATATAATGAATATATAGGAAAGAGGTTGAATTCAAGTATGTGCACTGGTAATTTTGGCGTTTCCTAGCTTTGATTTTACAACACCAATATTCTTTTTGCTCAGGGTTATAAATAACTTCTTTCTTTTTCTTATCTTTTCTCTTTTTTTTTAAGGAAAAAGGCTGTATTTCCATGAATTCCTCCTTCGTGCCTTGATTGTCACCAGGATTCATCTCTGAGACTCACTCTGCAGAACTTGTGCTAGCTGTGATGGGGTGAGGGTGTGCTCTGTGTTGATCAGCAGGTGAGAGTAGAAAAGTCTCATTTCTCTCTCCTGGCAGAGGAAAAATTGTGGGATGGGAGCACCAGGCTCCGTCAGTGCTGACAAACACAGGCCAGGGTTTGGGCTGGCAGCACCAACGCGTGGGCAGCCAACCTGTGAGCAGGATTCTTGGAGAGGTTTTGGTCCAAGCCCACCAGTACATCCCAAAATGATGCCTTGTCGTGGTTTGGACAGTCAATATCTGTCCTGTCAGCCCAGAGACTCCCAACCAACGTCTGCTTGTGTCAAGGTCTAGATATTTTTATTGTTGTTGTTGTTTACTCTTGCTGGTGACAGGACTGTAAGGAATGTCCTGTGGTGAATGTCCAAGGACTTTGGGTTTGTCTGGTTTGCAGAAAAGGAGACTGAGGGGCTCTCTACAGATTCCTGAGGAGGGCAATCAGAGAGGGAGGTGCTGATCTCCCTGATATCCAGTGATAGGACATGTGGGAATGTGGGAAAGGTTCAAAACTGTGCCAGGGGAGGTTCAGATTGGACATTAGGAAGCATTTCTTCACTGAGAAGGTGGCCAAACACTGGAAAAAGCTTCCTAGAGAGGTGGTCATTATCCCAGGCCTGCCAGTGGTTAAGAGATATTTGGACAATACCCTTAATAACAGGTTTTAAGTTTTGGACAGCCCTGAACTGGTCAGGCACTTTGACTGGATGGTCATTGCAGGTCCCTGCCAATAGAAATATTCTCCTTTCTTCTTTTCTTTTTTCTTTTCTTTTCTTTTCTTTTCTTTTCTTTTCTTTTCTTTTTTCTTTTCTCCTGTGAAGCCAAAAGGGGCCCTGATGAGTTTATGAGTAAAAGTCTCCTTCCTCCAAGTTCTTATGTCAGAG
>WBMZ01002234.1:34697-51187 GCA_013400975.1 Atrichornis clamosus | reverse complement strand
TACACTACACTCTTTTCTTTTCTTTTCTTTTCTTTTCTTTTCTTTTCTTTTCTTTTCTTTTCTTTTCTTTTCTTTTCTTTTCTTTTCTTTTCTTTTCTTTTCTTTTCTTTTCTTTTCTTTTCTTTTTTCTTTTCTCCTGGGAAGCCAAAAGGGGCCCTGATGAGTTTATGAGGAAAAGTCTCCTTGCTCCAAGTTCTTGTCCCAAGTCAGAGGGGTCTGTTGTGGTGGTGGGCCAGCAAAGCAAATCTTCCAGGGTTTATCCAGCTGCTCTCCTGGATGGCGGAGGGGAAGGAGCATGGCCAGTGCACACACAAATGACTCAGATAGTCACCATGTACTAACAAGCCTTTCTTGAGTAATTGGAAAGCTGAAGTTTTGGAGGTTTTTTAACTTAGCAAATGCACGATGCCCAGGGATTGGAAAAAGCCATTCCCCAGGTATCAGAATGACTCTATCTCTCTTTTCTCGTGTCAAATCCCTGTTCCAGAGCACATAAGTGTCAGTGCTGCTCCCCCTAGAAAGCTGAAACAATCTTTTTTAATGGTTTGTTCGATGCATTTTGACTTGGAATGAGTTGCACTCATTTTTTATTGAAGCCCGAGCTTCTTCCCCTCCTCCCTGCTTCCACCCCCTCTGGCAAATAATAACACAAATAACCAACTACCCAGCCTGCAGCAGACACCCAGCTTGGGAAGCATCAGCTGGGCCAATTAAACTTTGGCAAAGTAATAAAAATCAGAAAACAGGGTGTGAGTAGCCCCAGTTCCTGACAGCTTTAAGGAGCAGCTGAGGATGGTGCTACAGGAGAAAGGGAAGCAAATGAGTCTCCTTCTAACCACCTCGGTGGTCATTAGCTGAGCCTGCTGCTGCCCTCACCTGCTTCTCCTGTTGACCTCCTGGGCAGGCCTGACCCTAAAACATTCAATTACATCACCGTGCAATGTTGATTCTGTCGGTGAAGTCTGAATTTTACTTCTTTGTGTTGCTAATTCAGCATCATTTAAAAGGCGCTTAGCTCAGAGACTGCTCTTACCCCTGTGAATCACTTCACACTTAGCCACATTAAATTTCATATTCTACTCCTGTGCCTCTTCACCTTCTCTATTAAGATCAGCCAGCAAGATGGTTGTGTCCTTCTGAATCCCAACCACCGCTCTTATTTCACTATCTCCAGAAAATTCAATGATCTCCCACGTCTGTGTCAGTAATAAAAAAACTTTACAGGGTACCAACCCAAATGAAGATCCGTGTGAGATTTGACTCTTTTCCAGCTCTGCGAAACACATGTGATTCTAGATGACCTTAGTATGAGCCAAGATAAAAAAAATTAAAAATTATAGAATCACAGGATGGTTTGGGTTGGAAGGGACCTTAAAAACCATCTTGTTCCAACCCTTCTGCTATGGCAGGGACACCTTCCACTAGGCCAGACAGCTCAAACCAGTCATGCCTGCTTTGCTTTCTTTCTGTATAGATGGACAATGCTTCTCAAAACATCTTCCCCTGCTTTCCAAAGGACTGGTCTTCTCATCACAGGATGCTGCAGCCATGGAGGGTTGTTTCAAACATGAACTTTTATTAGCAAAGATATAATTTTGGCTGCAGCCACTCATGGTGTTGGAGTGGTATCAGGTGTTACAGTTTCTGTTTGTGGGTCCCAAATGAGGTCAGAGGTTTTTTTCTTTCACCCCTATAAATCCAGACTGAGTGATCAGCTGTATCCCAAAGAGAGACCCTGCTGTTCCCACCTTATTTGATGGGAAGAAGTTGTCAGGCCACTGCCTTGGTTTAAATTGACATGACTTTGCCAAGGCTTGGGCTAAATAAGTGATATTTTGGTGTCATCCTGTTACGTACCTGCAAGGTGTCTGCACATGGTGGTGGCACATATTCTGGGTGGAAAACACTATTCTCTGCAATGATCTGCAAATAAAAGTGATTTTAACCAGAATTATTTGGGAAAGAGCAGCAAGAGGATCAGGGAGCAGGTGTGTAGCTTCACTAGGCGATGACAGGTAGGAGCACATCCTAAAACACTGAAGACCTCTGAAGTGTGTAAAAACCAGAGAAGGAAGGAAAATGATGCTGGGCAGTAAACTGGATTATGGCTGGGGAGAATGGTACCTGAGGCTAAATATCAGATACATCACTTCCTGGTGGCCAGGGTGCAGGACAGACTCCAAGAAAAATGACAGCCACTCCAGCACTTGGAATATTTAAATGTGTCACTAATGGGACAGTCCCACCATGCTGTAGTGATCCTGCCTCTGGCTGGAGACCACAGGGGCATTCTCAGCCCTGAGCTGATTTCCAACATGATTTTGGAAAGTCATCTCACCTCCCTAAGCCTCTTGTTCCCTTCTCACATTGCCTTGACTATCTGAATTTTAAACTCTACAGGGCAGAGATGATCTGCTTAAACCGTGTTGTGCCTTGCATAAGGTGGCCTTGATTTGTGGCACTGCTGAAATCAAAACTGTGTTTTTAAAGATGCTCCGAGCAGCAGAACTGCCACAGGGAGACAGACTGCCTGAGAGGAGAGCTGATTTTATGAATACAATATAAAGTTTGCCCTTGGGATCCTTCTGTCTGTTGTTGCTAATGATCAGTGATTTTCCTGTTCATCCGGTATCGAAAGCAACGGGGAAAAGCCGTGAGCAGCCCGGCTGCATTATGGATGAGATGGACACGCAGCTGGGACTGAGGTGGGCTGCCCTGTGTCCCCCGGGTGCCACCCTGTCTGCTCACCCACCCGGGGTGGGTCGCTGCTCCCGTGGCAGCCGTCCCTGCTCACTAATTGGCCCCGCGGATGCGGAGCCGTGTGCCGGCTGGAATGCGGGATGTGCAGAGCCTGATGGCAGACCCTCCACGAGGGGTGGGCCAGCAGGGCTGGAAGAAAGGCTGCCCAGCATCAGAAGGAGCAGAGGAAGGCTCCAGGCTTGGCTTGACTGCAGGGAAAGGCGTGTTTGTGGGGGTTTGAAGCTCCGTTATTGATCAGCACCTGAAAGGATCCGAGAAACAAAGGCTTCCTCCTCTTTAAAGTTCACTTGCAGAAAATAGCAGGACTCATTCCTTGGGAGTCTGCTTCCTAGGGGAAGGTTGGTGTGCTGCCTGTTCCCACGTCGCACAGGCCGCTCGAGGGTGGGAACAACACTTTGTAGCGTGGAGGAGGAAGCACTTGAAAAGGAGAGAGATTTCTCTCTTCAGACCCTTTCTCCACCCGAATTGAGAGGGAGGGCCAGGGGTGGTCTGAAAGTGAGAGATTATTTCTCTCTAATCAACTCCTCTGAGCATCTGCAACAGAAATCCTCCACGGTGGTGAGGGATTCCCTCACAGAGGCTCCCTATGGATAATTCACTTGGCCAACTTGCATTTGGCTTCTTTGATGGTAAAAACCCCCGTACTTCTGCCAGGCTGCCAGCAAATCCTGCATTCCATGTAAAAGCAAGGTTGCAAATGTAAGTCATGCAATGGAAAGAGAACACCTGGATTTTCTCTACGTTATTGTGGGAACAGGTTGCCCAGGAAAACTGTGGTTGCCCCTGGATCCCTGGAAGTGTCCAAGGCCAGGCTGGACAGGACTTGGAGCAACCTGGGATAGTGGAAGGTGTTCCTACCCGTGGCAGGGGATGGAACAGGATGAATTTTAAGGTCCCTTCCAATTCAAACCGTTCATGATTCTATGATTGGAAGCCAAGCCAGCTCTCCAAACAGGAGGCAGTGTTGGAGTTCCCCAAATTGTGTTTCTGCTCAAAGCGTGAGCAGGGGAGTGGTAAGAGTTGGATTGAAGGGAAAAAAAGCATTGGAGAGAGCATGAAACAAAATCAAGGAGCAGGGAAGTGAGAGAAGTTAGCATCAGGAACTACATCAGGAAAAGGATCTGTGAAAGCAGCAGGCACAGCTGCATCCCTGGTCAGGGACAGACACCAAGGAGCAGAAGAAGGCTGGATCAGTAAGAAAGGTTCCAGACTGGAGTTCAGAGCGAGGATTCAAGGTACAGGACAGGACTCCAAAGCTGTCCATCACTGAGATGTCTCTCACGAGCACCTATTTGGTGGTTGGCTGCTGGACGTAAACCTGGTGAGGTCTGTTCGGGGTTTAGCGGGCAAGCAGCAGCTCCCTGCCTGCAGAAGGACTCATTCCCTGGTTGCCGTGTGGGCTGTGATAAAGTCATATCATTACACAGTTTGGATTCCTCCTCCCTGTGGGGTTTGAGTGTGTATTTTTCAGGGCTGATTTGTTACAGCGCTGTGGCCATTTCATTTGTAGAAGTTGTTGATAATTTTTCATAACTCATCGTGCCTCCGCTGAGCCTCTCTCCAAGAGTTCTCTGCAGTTTAAGAGAGGATTTTTCTCCATAACAACCCCTTGTCCCCTTCTGCCACCAATCCTGGGGTTTCCCTCAATGGATTTAATAAAAATGCTCTTCAGGCTTTTCATCAACTGAGAAAAATGAGCCCGCCTGCCTCGCTGCAGCTCTGCAAACTTTCCAGCTGATTTGGCGACGCCGCCACCAATTCTGCTCCGAGGCCCCGTGCTGTCGGAAGCACAGCTTTGAATTCGCTGCACGCTGAGAGCAAATGGGGGGTGCAGAGAAGGTTCCCTTGTAGATCCTGGTAATTGCATCGAGGATGCACAAATAAAATGCAAGCGTGGCACTGTGACAAGCTGGCTGGAGCAGATGGAGTCCCCCCGGCTTCTGCTGGACTGAGCTGAGACTGCTCCAATGCGCTCCGCGTGCCCTACGCCCATGGCTCCTGATGGATTTTTCCTCTAACCCAAATAACAGGTCCATAATTCTGTGTCTGGGCTCCAGCTCCAGTGAGCAGCTCAGGGTGAGTTGTGGATTTGCTGGGCTTTTTCCCCTGAAATGGATTGTGTTCCAGAATTTACCCAGGTTTCCTGGCAGCTGTGTTTTCTGATTTGGCAGGTTTTACAAAGGGGTTTGATGATGTGGCTCCACGAGCTGAAGCTCAGTCTATGGTTGTGCCCCAGAAATAATGCCAGAGAAGGCAGTTCCCTCATGGATCTTGTCCATTGTCTTGGGAAGGTGCTCCTTAGGTGGACAGAGGTGCTCAGCTGCACGACCACAAGCAGCCACAGCCTTTTGGGTGAGGTGGCTGCCAGGAGAGGGGATGGTGCTGTACCCACTGTACCCCCATCTAGACCCTTACAAGATTTTCTTTGTCTGTCAGTGCCCTGTAACTCAACAAATCTGGTTTTGCTGCAGCTCAAACCAGCAGTACTAACAAGCCTGGTGGTCCTTGCACTGGGATCAGCATGAAGGGAAGGATTCAGGACTGATTTGGGGAACTTTCAGCCTTTGAGAGCTGCAGCACCTTCCGTGCTCACGGGCTGGTTGCCAGGGGAGGAACACGAAACACCCACGGAACAGCAGGTGACACTGGGATGGGGAATGGGAGTGCTGGTGGAGCAAGGACTGCCAGACCTGGTGGAGATCCAACCCCATTTCCTCTTTGCAGGCCCCCAGTCCTGGCTGTGACAGGGACACGCAGCCCTGACCCCCGAATCCTCTCTGCCAACGACAGCGGCTCACCCGGAGCTGAACCGAGGTAACAATCTGTTCCCAGGGAGCCAAGATGTGCTGCTTATTTCCCAGACTTGGAGCCTCTGGCAAGCTGCCTGCTCCACATGGAGATGGGAGCTGAGTTAACTCCATCATTGCCACCAACGGGGTGCACCAAGCAGTGCTTGGAAGTGCCCTTGGTCCTCCTGTCGCACTCCAAAATGCCTGAGGTGGGCTCTGAAGGGTTGGGAAGGACTTTAGGGATATTAAATAGGGTCTGGCAAGGCCGTCCCCTGGCTGCCTGTCCTTGGGGCTGAGTGGTCCCCACAACCATGTGGTTGTCTCCACACCCATCAAGGCAAAGAGCAGCAGGACCTTTGCACCTCCTGGGTTACAGGAACAAAGTTATTTCATGCTTTGTGTCACCTTCCAAGGTGGCTCCATGCCAATCCCTCCCCAGTCATAATTTCCTCTCTAAACTAGTTCTGCAATGCAAAGAAAATTTAGTATTGTAGCTGAATTTCAGGTTGTGTCTGTCTGATTCTTTTTCTTTGAATGTATGATACCTTCTGCCTGTCCTGTGTTGCAAAATGTTTCCCTATACCTCCTTTTCCACTCTTTCCATGTGTTCCACCTATGACTGAAGGATTTAGCCTAAGGGCTTCCCTAAAAATAATGGGGAAGGAATCGTGTTTTTGTTGATACTAAATAAGGACTTTTTACAGCAGAGTGCTTTGTTTGCTCTCCTTAAACAGCACCCAGCTCCTGAGCAAATCAGTGTGGACACACTGCAAGTGCCATGTCCAAATGTCTTTTGAACACTTTCAGGAATGCTGATTCCCTGGACAACCTGTTCCAGGGCTTGACCATCCTTTCAGTGAAGAAATTTTTCCTGATATCCGATCTAAACCACCCCTGGCACAATCTGAGGCCATTTCCTCTTGTCCTCTCAATATCATACCCACATACCTGAACTGTGTTCTCCTGCAAAACAGGGTGGCTTCATCCAAAGAGTCTGCTGGAAACATCCTTCGGCACAAACCTTCCTCCAAAAATGAGCCTGGGTGTTGTCCTCACACAAAGGATGCCTTTTATTCCCTCAAAACCTGACTCTAATACCTAAGCTTGAGGTTTCTGAAAATTCTGGACCAGCTCTGAAGAGAAGACATGCAAGGGTGTATATACAGACATATATTATATATGCTTTTCAATACTTTATATTTTTATTTTCAATAGGCTTTATTTTTATATATATTATTTTATATATTTATTTGATCTCTTCTGCTCTTTAAGGCCAACACAGGAATGTCCGCCTTGTGGTTTCTGGCCATATGAAGTTTTTGGCAGGAGCTTGTAAGATTTTATCTTTCCCTTTCAAGGCAATGCAGACAATGTCTTTTGTGTATACTTTAGCTCTTCCCTGGTCAAAAGTGAATATAGAAATCTTAATGTAAAAGTTAAGCCAAAAGTGGATCTTCTTTGACGGCTCATGCCTGACAAATCAAAGGGAAGTGTACCTGGCACTCCCATTCCGTGCAAATTTATCCTCATTTTTCTGTCTAAGAAATAATTGTATAATGTGAAAGCCACTAGAGACTGATGGCAGCCCCTCCCATGACCTGGCTGACCACTTTCCAGAGGGGAGCGCTATTTTCCATGAGGATATCCACCCCGTTTGCAGCCATCCTACACTCCAGGATCAAACCTGCTCTTCTCAGGCAGGAGCTTCTTATTCCTGTGAGTGATGACTTTGTCTTTCATCTAATTTGTGCTTTCGAGAATGAAGACTAATGGTGATCTTAGGCTTATGAATCTCTGTCCACACAGCAAAGCAGTGGCTAAGAGGGCCTGAATTTGCTGAATGGCACAGAGGTGGTGTGCCATCACACCAAGATGGTGCTGAGATGCAGCACTGAGGTGTATCCATCCACAGGCAGAGTCTGTAGGAAATGAAGAAATGTCCCATTAAAGCTGCAGTATGAATTTGGGCAGTAGAATATGCAGTGATTGCTTGGAGAGGCTTCTGTCCAGCCTGGTATCCACAGTTCTGCCACCCTTTTAGTGATCACAGAATCATTTAGGCTGGGAAAGCCCTCTAAGGTCTTCAAATCCAACCATTCCCCAGCACTGCCAAGGGCACCACTGACCCATGTCCCCAAGTGCCACATCCACATGACTTTTAAGTCCCTTCAGGGATGGGGATTCTGCTAGCTGGACAGCCTGTGCCAGGGCTTGACAACCCTTTCAGGGAAGCAATTTTGCCAATATCCCATCTAAATCTCACTTGGTGCAACCTGAGGCCATTTCATCTTGTCCTGTCCCTTGTTCCCTGGGAGCAGAGACAGATCCCCTCCTGTCAGGGACTTGTGCAGAGCCAGAAGGTCCCCCCTGAGCCTCCTTTGCTCCAGGCTGAGCCCCTTTCCCAGCTCCCTCACCCACTGCTGGTGCTCCAGCCCCTCAATGTCTGTCATGAGGGGCCCAGAACTGGACAAGGGGCTGTCCAGCTGAAGGATGACCAGGTAGCAAATGGATGGGGCAACCCCTGCCATCACCTGGCTGCTGGTCCTTCACTGACAAGGAGTTGGGTGCAGCAGGACGCAGCATCTCTGGCTTCACCTGTGCCAGGTGGGTACGGGCCAGCTCCCAGCAGCTGGTGGCTACTGGGGCACTGCTGTGCTGGGCTGGTGTGACCCTCCAGTCACGGAGCCAGGAGGGGAGGGAGGCACTGGATCTCAGCTCTGTCTGCCTCCACCCCTGCCCTTGGAAGCTGACCACTACCTGTGGAAGGACAATGCAAAGGAAAGAGAGGGGGATCCTTCTTACAATGGAAGCTCTTCTCCCCTCCCCCTGGAAGCGCAACTATTTCCAGTAAGTGAGCAGGAAGACCAGCCCGGGCCACCAGAGAGTATTTACAAGTAATTGAATCACTGGATTAGCTAATGCAGCATCCATTAGGAGCCCATGCCATTCCCAGAGGACTCTGCAGACATCAAGAAGCTCAAGGAAGCCGTGAGCATTTCATGTATGTACATAAAGCTCCTGCTTCCAGACTATAACTTTCTTCCCGGCTGACAACACCAAGGTGCTGCTGGCCCTCCTCCATCCCCCTCGGCACGAGGTCTGAGGTTGTCCAGATGGCCCTGGAAGGCAGAGGGAAGCCAAAGCAGTTGCTCACTCCTGCTACAGCTGATGTGGGGGTAGGGGGGATGGCAGCAGAGCTCCCGAGTTGGCTCCTCTCGGGGCGGAGAGGAGCAGTTGGAGCGTGCGGAAGCACTCGGGCAGATCTGGGATGGGGAAGGCTTTGCCGGCACCAGACTTGGCCCGGGGCACGGCGCGCCTGGCAGATGGCAGGGAGGAGTGGGTGTGCCATGTGAGGAAAGATTTAAACACAGAAGGCCAGCTCCTCGCTCAGCCAGGGGAAATGCGGCTTCCCGAGGATCCGCTGGCAGCTGTTCCCGCTCGGTGGCCGAAGCTGGTGCTAGCCACAGTGTTATTTCAACTGGTTTCTGGCACTGAAGCTGCGGTGGGGATTGTCTGTGTTTGGAGCTGGGTTTCCTCCTTAAGGAGCAGCAACACCCTCCAGATGCTGTAAACTTCAGTCTGTGCTTTGAATTCTGGAGGAGTAAAAAGGAAGAGCTGGCTCGGGTGATGGAGCAGAGATTTGAGTGCTGCAGGTGGGTCTGAAGCTTCACCTTCTTCCAGCTGGGCCCGCTGGGTTCAGAGTGCATAAAATTGCTTTAAACAGTATGGATTTCAAGCCAAGCTTTCCAAAGAGAGAGGCACAAGTCCCGCGACGTGAGAGGCTTAAATCTCAGCAAAACAACACACGGGGCTGCTAATCCTAATTCACTTACACAACCTGCTCCATCCTTTCTCCACTTCTAAGTGTCCTTGTTCAACAAGCAAAATAGCTGGAAGCTTGCATGGCTAAGTCTTTCCCGGGGTGGGAGCTGGTGAGCTGTCTCCCCGTCTCTCTCTCCCGTGGTGACCAGTTCGCACATGCAGTGATGGGTTGTGGTGGGAAGGGGAGGCCCCGTGGCAACTTAAATATAGCTGCACATAAGGAAACAAATGCTACCCCCCGTAAATTTTGCCATCAGCAGCTGCAGTGGGACATGCTATTGCTTAGCAGGAGATTGGTTTTGCAGGCTCCGTGTGTCTAAAGGGAGAATCATCTATTGTTTGCCATTTGAGATTTATTGCATCTCTGTTTAGACTGAATAATTTATCCTGAATGAGCCCTGAAACCCTTTGGCAGTTAAAAGGAGAAAAACACACCCCACAAAAAAAAAAAAGTTTCACCCTAATAGGCAAAAATCAGCAGGAGACAGAGCGAGGGGAGGGGGTGGGTGAAGGGTTGGTTGCTCTGCTGGAGACCTCAGTGGTTTTGTGTCCTTTGTCATTACTTTATAATGATGAACTCCGTCGTTAGGAGCCGTTCATTCCTGCTTAGCCTGTGTGATCTGATGCCGGTTTGATAGGATCCAATTTAGCATTTCACTCTGGGCTCCATTCCACAGCCATTTGGGTTTGGAAGTAAAAGGCAGTTTGACGACGCCTTGATGGTGTTTTAAACTGCCGTAAAAAACGCTGTCCTGGCAGTACAATGATCATCTGACATCATCCTGGGCTTGCTCTTTGAAGCAGCTGCTTTTCTTTGTCCTAAAACTCCAGCTTAAAGTGGGCGGGGGTGCCTTGTGCCCTGTTTTGGGTCGTTTATGGTGGAGTACTTGGGAAGGATGTGGAAGGAAGAGGGTGACCCTGCACCAGCTCCTGGGGCTCACCCAAATGAAGGAAACTTCAGAGGCCAAATTGCAGGAGGCTTCTCCACCACTGAGATGTGCACCTGGGCATGGCTTGGCTTCCAGTTTCATCCCTAAGTCTAAGACAAGAGAGGTCGTGTGGATTTTCCTGGTTTTGGGGGAAGAAATTTAAGCATTCAAGAGCCACCTCGGGGTTATCCCAGTTCTGGGTGACTCTTGAGATGCAGCTGTTTCCACAGCCAGATCACTGGGGCTGGGGATATGGATTTTGAACAGAGCAAGGCTTTCCCCAGGCCTCATCATCAAGCTGGTTTTGGATTTTTTTTCTCCTTTTTTCCTCCCTTTAATGTTGGTTTTGAACTTCCTGGTTCTGAAATCAAATGCAAGCAAAGAACTTCTGTTTCCATTTTCCGTCCAAGTGGAAGTGAGGACAGGAAAGACTCTCCTGTGAACTCAGAACCATCAGACTCAAGCATTTAAGAGAAGCTTTTCTCTAGATAAGCCCTTGAGCCTCCTCTGGCTTACTCAGTCCAACAGTGGTGTCTGTAGATGATCGAGCTCTTTACATAATGGGTTCAACCCAAGATACTCCCTCAATTTGAATAATTTTCACTTCTTCCAAGGTCACCTATTTTGCTGGAGTCTCCTCCAGATTTTGTAGGCTGGTGAATCAGTAATAAGTTGAGATGAAGTTTTTATTTTCCTTTATTTTGTTCCATCCAAGCTATTTTCAGAGCTATATTCCATGGATTTAGTGGCTCCTTGATGTTTAGGACTCCAAATAGTCGTGCAGGTGCTTTGCTACCCACTGCTGTTTTTCCTGTAGCTGTGTCCTACAAGTTCCTTTGCTGAGGGAACACCAGAGGCTTTCAGCTCCAGGTCACTGACTCTCAGGTCTACCCAGACTAGATCAATCCAACTAAAGGATATTTCCACTGCTGTCCAGGTCAGAGGGTCACGTGTCCAAGGGAAATTGGATTACTTTTTTCAGTTTCTTGAGCAGAGATGAGCAGAAATGACAGAGCAAAAGCAGAAATGGCATCACTGAAGTCATCCAGCATCTGTTCTGTCATTCAAAAGCGGGATGCCAAGCTCACTCCATAAGAACTAACTTCAATAAAAGTGTGAAAGACACTAGGAACCCCCTTTTTATTTTTATTCCATGGAATTCCATTGCAGTTATAGCTGGATGAAGACATTTCTATCTCCACATTCTTACAAGTTTTCAGTTCAGTGAAAATATTAACTTGGGAAGACCAAAGCTGGAAAATAAGAAAAATTGATTCCAATATATCACTCTCTGGTGAAGAGAGAATTGCTCCATTTTTTCTGGATATGCTTCTTGGTAGTCTGCATCTTCCTCTGGGATCTTCCTCCTTCTTGAGAAAAGTTGGTGGAACCTTGTTAGAGATTTGATGTCTCATGGCAGAGGACTTGGAATTGGATGAACTTTTTGGTCACTTCCAAACCAAACCATTCTCTGAGTCCATGATTTATTCCAGGCAGGAAAACTCAGACTGTGGGAGAATGAGGCTAAAGGCAAGTGAGAAATATTCCCATCCAAACATTTCAGGTTTGAGCCACTGAGCTGCTGGGTTTGGTATTGAAGAAACTGTTGGGAAGACAGTGTAGTTGGGGAGAAAAAAATGATTGCTTTGAGAAATAATTTGTGATGGGAAAAGTTCAATTATTCCTAAATGTGCCATTGGAAAAGGAACGTGGGGGATATAACGGAAGAGGCTGCAAAGGCATGGGTAGGGCTCAGCACAAGGGCTGGCTGTGCCATAGGTCCCTGTCACATTTTGTAAGGGTACAAGATTTCCACAGAATTCAGATTTTTAGAAGTCCCTGACCCTTGAGAGCTCCCAGATTTTCAAACCAGCTCAGGACCCGGCCTGCAGATGTTCCTTTTCAAAGCCTCTCTGGAAAAAACCAGGGAGTCTCTTCCCAGATAGTGATGTTCTCTAAGTCAGCAGTTTACCCAGGACAAGTTTAATCCATAGTCAGGCAGCTGAGAACATGGTGGGAGGAACACGGTCCATGTAGTCCAGTGCTCTGCAGGCAGATTCCAGAGTCGTGGATAGGATTTCAACTGGAAGCTGGTTCGGGATGTAAGGTTTTGTGAGTTTTTATTTCCACTGAGCACAGCTTTGGAATGAAACAGTGAGGATGTGGTTAGGACATGTAACACATCAAACTGTGGAGAAGACTGAGGGGAGACTCACTGGGGGCTGCAGCTTTGTCCCACGGGGAAGCTCTGATTTCTGCTCTCTGTGACCAGTGACAGGATCCAAGGGAACGGCTGGAGCTCTGTCAGGGGAGGGCTAGGTTGGATATCAGGGAAAGGTTCTTCTCCCAGAGGGTGGTGGGCACTGAACAGGCTCCCCAGGGCATGGGCACGTTCCCAAGGCTGCCAGAGCTCCAGGAGCATTTGGACAACGCTCCCAGGGATGCACAGGGTGGGGTTGTTGGGGTGTCTGTGCAGGGCCGGGAGGTGGACTGGATGATCCTCGTGGGTCCCTTCCAACTCAGGGTATTCCAGGATTCTATGAACTGTGGAAGACCATTTTAACAGGTACACTGTGGATGAGCTCATGGTCAAGAACTGCC
This sequence comes from Atrichornis clamosus, assembly GCA_013400975.1. Taxonomy (NCBI): domain Eukaryota; kingdom Metazoa; phylum Chordata; class Aves; order Passeriformes; family Menuridae; genus Atrichornis; species Atrichornis clamosus. Next base: position 38,286 of record WBMZ01002234.1, on the reverse strand, counting down.
AGCCTCCAGCCTTTCCCTGCTTCAAAACAGCACCTTATTTTTATTATTTTTGTTCCCAAATATCATCTGCTTTATTCCCTTTATAAATATTTTGGGCATGTACAGCACCATGAACTACAGAGTTTCACCAGAGCTGAGAGCAGCAGGGTCACGTGCAGTGCAAACACAAACCTGGGGGAAGGCACAGTCTCCAGCTGGGGATGACAAAACGTTGTGTCGGGATGGACAGGATGGTTGTGGTCTCTTGGAGGCCAAATCACAGCTGTTTTGGTGTCAGGATGGAGTTGTCACATCACCTTTTTGGGGAAACTGAGGGCATTTTGAAGGTCTGTGTAAGATGCTGTTTGTCACGAGTGAAGGCTGGTGGCAGGGAGTGGAATCAAACCCTGCAGGGCTGACGGAGAGCACTGAAGATTGTTTGGAATTTTACCTAAGTGTTAGTTTAACTTCCCCGTCATCCAAAACTATCTCCCAGTTTCTTCAGGCTCTGAGTCCCTGGGAACAGCAGCACAGGTGTGAGCCAAAGCAGTGCATGAGCTGCTGGATTTTGCCAAGGAGAGTTTGTCTGCCAAAACAGTCCTGGTGCAACCCAGGCATAGAATTGGATGGGCAAAAATGGGGAGGAAAAGGTTCTTTTTGTTTGCCCGGCAGGGGATTTCTGTTTAATCAGCAGTTGTTTGCAAAACCAAACACTGGCTGCCATGAGCCAAGGTCCAGGAACATAAATATCTGGGCTCTCTTCCAGGGCTGTGGCTCAGCTCCAAACGGCTCGTGAGGAAGGAGGAGGTGGGAAAGTGGCTCCCAACAGTCTGCAGTTGGCAGGGCTGGTGCTTGCTGCAGTACAGTGGCAGTGGCAGTGGCAGTGGCAGGGTTTGACTTCTCTGGCTCCCGGTGTAGGGTTGGAAGAGGCTGCCCAGGGCAGTGGTGGAGCCCCCGTCCCTGGAGGGATTTAAAAGCTGTGCAGATGTGGCTCCTGGGGACATGGATTAGTGGTGGCCTTGGCAGTGCTGGGGAATGGTTGGACCTGATGATCTTAAAGGTCTTTTCCAAGCTAAATGATTCCATGATTGGGGTTGCTTTGCAAAGCACTTCAGTTGTTCCTGTTGATGGAATTCCTGTGTTGGCCACCCAAAAGTGAAGAACAACATCTCCCATCCCAGGGAGAAGACCAAGCTCTTGGACAACAGAGAGTTTTGATTGAGTCCCCCTCTAAAGTCAGGAATAGTTTCTGATGGATGTCGTTTTCCTGATAAAAATGGAGAGTCCTGCAGGTACTTTTGGAAATTGGATCTCTTCACTTGGGTCAGGAGCCTGAGAGCTTTCTCCTTAGGAGGTTCTTGGATTTGTTTACTTGATTTCTGTTGCTGTTACTGTTTGTGGGAAACAAACAAACAAAAAAACCAAGAAAAAAGAGTAAAAAGAAAAGGGAAGAAAGAAGAAAGAGAAAGAAAAAAGAGGAAAAAAAGAGGAAAAAAAAGAGAAAAAAAAGAAAGGAGAAGAAGGAAAAAAAGAAAAAGAAAAGAATAAAGAAAAGAGTAGGAAGAAGAAAGTGAAAGAAAAAAGAGAAAGAAAAGAAAAAGGAGAAGAAAGAAAAAAGGAAAAATAAAAGAAAAAAGAAAGACAAAAAAGAAAAAAGAAGAAAAAAGAGAAAAATAAAAAATAAAAAAGAAATGAGAATAAATTAAAAAAATTAAAAAGGAAAAAGCAAAAATAAAAAATGGGAAAAAAGGAAAAGAAAAAAGAAGAAAAAAAAAAAAAAAAGGGAAAAAAGGAAAAGAAAAAAGAAGAAAAAAGAAAAAAATAAAAAAGAAAAAAGAAAAGAGGAAGAAGAAGAAAGAGAAAGAAAAAAGAGAAAAAAGAGAAGGAAAAGAAGAAGGAGAAGAAAGAAAAAAGGAAAAAGAAAAAAGAAAAACAAAAAAGAGAAAAGAAGAAAAGAGAAAAAGAGAAAAAGAAAAAAGAACAGAGAAAAAAGAAAAAAATGAGAAGAAAAAAAAAAAATAAAAGGAAAAAAATAAAAACAGGGAAAAATGGAAAAGAAAAAAGAAGAAAAAAGAAAAAATAAGAAGCATTCTCTGAAAGGACACATTTTTCATCATATATGAAATATATGAAATAATTAAAAAAAAAAGAAAGCAGCTCAAGTTTCCTTAAAAACGAATAAATATGCTTCTTCCAAGTGTCTTTTTAAGAAATCCTCAGCGTGTGACAGGGTGACAGATAAACCAAACTGTTCCGCAGCTGGCTCGGGAGCTGGGTTCTTTGGGAACAGAATGGGATGCAGCTGTGAGAGCACTGACCTCCCACCCTACACCTTGAGCCGTGGTTATGATGCTCTGCCTTCCTCTCTGGACACCCCACGCCTCTGTTGGTGTGCAGGGTCCTGCTGGCACCACACTTTTGGCACCACATTTCTGTCTTTGCAAAATACGAGCTATGAAAACACCATCACAGACAAGTTGGCAAAACAACAGCACAAACACTGCAGCGCTTAGGACCAGAGTGAGAGTTACCACCAGCAGCATGAAAATTCATCATCCAGGAGGTGTTTGCTTTATTCTTCTCTTTTTTTATCCACTGAAAACGTGATATGTCTTCAGCAGCTGATGCTCCGAGTGTGTGTGGCTTTCAGGGTTTATTTTTCCTGGGTTTGTTTTTTTTTTTTTTTTTTTGCTGTTGTTTGTAATGTCTCTGAAAGTCTTGAAAAATGTCAAATTTCCATCAGTTTACAAAGGAGGAGGTTTGATGTCCAGGCTCAGACTGCTGTGGTAGCTTTGTCCGGGGAGACCTAAAAGCAAGACTGTGAGAGCTGTAAGTTGACAAATACATTTTAAATTTTATTGTATCTTTTCCGTTTTAATAAACAAACCAAAATCCTGGGAGTGACACTGATGAGAGAAGGCAGTTTAAGGATACCAAGACTGCAAAGCAGGAAACAGGTGAGGAAGAAGATGAGGAACCACCATAGATAGTGATAAGAAAGGGCCAGGTGGGCAAAGAGCTGCCTTGAAAACTATTTGTAGGACAAATGAAGGTGGGGGAAAGAGTAGGGAAGTTGTACTTGGGTATTCTCTGTTTTTCCCACCATCATTTCTTTCCATCTCAACTAAGAGGAGAGGATCAAAGCCAGAGAAATTTGCCTTGGATCGACTGCCACTTTATTTAAATTAAAATAAAAAATCTGTCTGTTTTGTTTTCCCTCCAGATGAATATTAAAGGGTGGCATAACTGACATTCCAGCCCACTACAACTTCACCTCCTGTTTGGAGCTAAAACAGAACAAATTTAAGTAATTTTCTTACTGTGGGCATAAAAGGGACTGTGGGCCTCTAATCACTGCCTGTGGGTTTGACTCAGCCATCCATAAACTGCAATATCCACTCATTTATTCCTTTTCGTTCAATTGCCTCCAAATTGCTTCAAACAGGCTCCAAGGCTGCTGGGAAAGGAGGAATTCTGCCTTTTTCTCATTGGAGTGGACAGGAGCAAGGAGGCAAATGGAAGCTCTGGGCCATCTGTCTCCCTTCCTTCCTTCCTTCCTTCCTTCCTTCCTTCCTTCCTTCCTTCCTTCCTTCCCTCCTTCCCTCCTTCC
>WBMZ01002234.1:0-34526 GCA_013400975.1 Atrichornis clamosus | reverse complement strand
TCCCTCCTGCCGTCCTTCCTTCCTTCCTTCCTTCCTTCCTTCCTTCCTTCCTTCCTTCCTTCCTTCCTTCCTTCCTTCCTTCCTTCCTTCCTTCCTTCCCCCCTTAATTCCGTAGTTATGTTCAAATCCCCTTGTGCCTCTGAGACGAAGCCTGAACACTTTTTTGGGGGAAGTAGCTTTTCCATTTCAGGCACTTTGGAGAAAAAAAAATCCCTATCAAAACATAATTGTCATGTCTTAGTGTGATGGACAGGCCACGGGTCAGGTGCTCTGTGGTGTGGACATGGACATGGACATGGACATGGACATGAACATGGACATGGACATGGACATGGACAAGGACAACACCACAAAGGTGACCAGAAAAACTCTGGATTTACCCAGCTGTTTCTTTTCCATCCTAGATGTGACAAGTGACACACCAGGGACGTTTCCTCTAATGCCTCTCCACACCAAGGTGAAGCAGGAAGGAACATCTTGGGATGTTTTCTGAGCTGCTCTGGGCACAAACTCCCCAGAAACTGGACTGCCCCACTGGACATCTGTGCTGGGCCTCCTTTCCCAGTCTTCACTTTGCTAAGAGCAGCAGAACCAGGGTGTAAAACACCTTTTTCATGCTTCTGCTCCATCCCTGGGCTAAGCAGGGACCCGCTGGAGATGGGAATGGTGTTTTTTTCCAGGAGCTTTGCAGAGCAACCCCCTCATTTCCTCCAGCACTCGCAGGGCTCCAGTGAGCAAAGCAGCCAGAGCAGAAAATACTGCATTGCACCAAAGGCACAGAGACAGGGAGAGAGAGAGAAATCCCCCAGTCTGACAGGCAAAGGCTGGGGCTGTCCCACTCCTGACAGGCTGGGCCATGGAGGAAGGCACTGTTTCCACACAAACAGAGCGTGGAAAAGCCCAGCTCCAGCCCTGGGAGGGTTTGTGGTGGTGCACTTCGTGACGAGCCGCCCTGAAAGCTTCTGTCAGCTCAGGCACCTTTGGCATCTGCAGACAGGGAAGGAAACGTTTCCAGCGTGCTGCCTGGAAATGAAAGCTGCAGTGTTGGCTCAGCACAGGGAAGGGGTCAGTGGAGGCAGCGACAGCCCATTTTCCACAGGCAGTTTCTCTGCTGAGCTTTCCCATTTTCTGTCCCCTTGGCTCCGTGGGCCCTGGGGACCCCTCTGCTCTCTGTCCTTGGCACCCTGCACTGAGCCGGGTTAGATGTGCCCTCTCCATCCACCACTGCAGGAAGTCTCTTTGGACAGGGGTAACAGGAGCTGGCCCAAACAGGGGCACTGAGGTGGTGGCAAACACCAGCAGCTGAGGCTGCTCCCCAGCAGCCTTATCCAACATCCTCCGACGGGGACTACGTTCACATCATCCCTGCTGGAATTGGGGTGAGCTTCTTCTGGCACAGCTGAGTGCTGGAGGAGCAGGAGACCAGCCTGGTGCCTGTTCTAATGGTGCTGTCCATGAATCCAGGCTCTAAAACTGATCCCAGGAAACCTGCACAGCCAGATGAGGAATGCTTCCTAACCAGGGCAAAAAAAAAAAGGAATACAAAGGTGTAATGCTCCTGTATAATCAGTGATCAAGTTGAGAGCTGCAGTTCACCTGTCGTTTCAAAATAAGCCATGAAGCCATTTGATCTCCCAGCCTGGTCTCCTGCCACTGTGCTTCTCCCTCTGGAAAAGCAGCAGAGCCATAGTGGTGCCCATGGAAATGAAGGTCACAGAATCCTGGAATTTTTGAGGTTGGAAAAGCCCTCCCAGACCATTGTGTCCAAGCTGTGCCCCATCCCCACCTTGTTCCCAGCCCAGAGCTCTGAGTGCCACCTCCAGTCATTCCTTGGACACCTCCAGGGATGGGGACTCCACCACTTCCCTGGGCAGCCCCTGCCAATGCCTGACAACCCTTTCCATGAAGAAATTCCTCCTGATGTCCAAGGTCAGGTATGAAGCCACCGTGAGGTCTGTCCAGGGCAGTGGGCCATTCCCTCTCTGCTAGAAAACCATCCTGGTCTTATCAAAACCAACCCCCGCTGTCACTGGGAGACAAGTCCTGTCTCATATTCAGGTGATTCTGACTGTAAATGGTTAGATTTGGGGTTCTCCTTTTTCTCCCCCTCGTGGGTTACGATGGAGGTGAGTCCCTGGGTAGCCCTTGGCTGGTGAGGGTCCATCACTGAGGTCCCACAAGAAGGCACCCAGAGAAGCCCTCTGAACATGACCCCTTGTCTTGCACACCTTTAATATCCTTGCACACAAAGGACGAGCAATAAGATTTGTCTCCAAAATAATTTGAATATCCAGGTGCACTCTCACTAGGAAATGGAAAGAAGGAAGGTTGGAGATGGAAAAAGACAAACAGAGAGAAAAAAAAAAGAATAGAAGCTGTAAGAGGCAATAGTACCTCCTGCAGAGACAGTAAACAGAGATGAATTGTTTCCAAGGAATACCCAGTACCAGATCCTGGAATCAGTGAGAGCTCAGAGTAAACAGGAGGAGGGAAGCAGGAGTATAAAATGCATCATATTAACAGAGAAAAATTAAATGAATCTTTTCCTTCTTGTCTTCTTGATTATCATTGTTCATCTGCAAATCAAAATCACATCATATTGTGTGTTTTGGGAAAGATAAATCACGGTGCCAGCAGAAAATGGGATGGGAGGAGCAATCAAAACCTCCATTTGTCCTTAATCTGCTTCCAAACCGTCAGCTGAAACATAGTGGACAAACCTTGAAAAGAGTCAGGCCTTATACATGATGGGATATATGGAAAACCCAAGTGTAGACTGGAGTACAGAGACTGGAAATCAATTTCTGAGGGAATTTGAAGGACTCAACATTTAGGTGGCCTGTGGGAAACACTTCAGAGGGATTTGATGTTCTGAGGGTTAAGCTTGGTCTTCCTGAAGCTCCATCCTCTTTGAGGTGCATGAAATTGGCCCTGTGAAAAAGAAGCACCCAAAAATCTCTGGTTGTTTTTGATAATTGGAGAACTCTTGACAAGAAAAGGTTGAAGCCAGAAGTTGGGGTGCATTGTATTGTCCTGCCCAGCACAGTAATAAACTCTCACCTCTCCTCCCCTTGGTTGGAGACTTCACATTGCAATCAGTAGAGGGCTTGGACACTTCCAGGGATCCAGGGGCAGCCACAGCTTCTCTGGGAAACCTGTGCCAGGGCCTGAGCACCCTCACAGCCAGGAATTCCTTCCCAATATCCCACCTAACCCTGCCCTCTGGCAGGGGGAAGCCATTCCCTGTGTCCTGTCCCTCCATCCCTTGTCCCAAGTCCCTCTCCAGCTCTCCTGGAGCCCCTTTAGGTGCTAACAGGTCACAATAAGGTCTCCCTGGAGCCTTCTCCAGCTGGACAATCCCATCCTCACAGCAGCAGCGTTCCAAGGCTCAGGCTGACTGATCTCTTTGCCGTCTGTATTTTGTGTTGCACTTACCTGTGATTATTTGTCTTGAGGAAGCACCAGGTGATCAATTTGGACGTGGCCAGTGGGATGGAAACCCACCCTTGCAATCCATGGATTGCAGCACAGCAACAAACAAGGGGCTGTGCCAGTGGTGACCCCAAACTTGCCCAGCTGTGGGGAGGAAGGTGCTGTGTGGGGAAATTCTCCATTGCTGTTAGGCTTGTCTGAGGGCAGACTGTGGTGATGGGTATGGAGGTGCTCTCCTCTGTTCCAGTGGTTAATTGGGAATGTCTGGCTGGAAACCTGGGGTTCAAACCTGGCTGTTGGCAGAAGGGCTGGGTCAACAGTGCAGTGATGTCCTCACTCTTCCGTGCAGCCCCCAGGGATTTGTGTTTCCAGCACAGGAAGCTCCAGGTTCAGATCTCTCCATCAACCAGACAAGGGACAATTACATTTGAAAGGCAAGTGCCAGGTACAGATCCTCCTCACATTTGCTGCTGCCTTCCCTTATGGCCCATTAATATCTGTGCTGTGTTATCCATCTTCCACAAACTTCCCCGGGCTGGGACCTCGCTGGTCTCTGTCAGTGCCTCTGGATAAATCAGCCAGAGCTGTCCAACCTTTCCAGCCCGAGGGCTGAGCACAGCTTTCCACAAAGGCCACAGGGTCACCAGCGATGCTGTAACTAAGCCAAGGCTCCAGCAGCTGAGCTCCAGCCCTTCTCTCCCTGAGCTCTGTGAGCCCTGCTGGGAGAGGTGACAGGCGAAGCTGCCCCTCTCCTTGTCCTGTCGCAGTGGGCTCTCCCTGGAGGACTGGCTCAGGGCTCCTCCCAGGACATGTGGGGACAGCCCCTGCCCCAGTGTGGGGTGTCAAGGGTCAAGTCCAGGCTCTGACACCTGCAGTGCCCGCAGCTCAGATCAATACCATTAACAGGACGCCTTGCACTGCTCGGTCTGCTCCCAGCTCCTTCCAAACCGCCTCTCGCTCCTCAGTTTTTAGAGCACCTGAGCTGGGGGAAAGGAGTTTGGAGTCGGGTGTGAGAAGGAAAACTCCTGCCTGCACCATCAGCGCAGCTCACTGAGTGTGTCTGAGCATCCCTCAGCCTCTGAGCAGCACGTCTGACACACCCTGTCCCTCACAGGGGCACCCTGCACGGGGTATTCGGAGGCTCCATCTCAGGGTTCTGTGTGGAGTGGTTTTGAGATGCCAAAACCATTTTTTCTGTCTCTTTCGAGCCGCTCTGGGCTCAGCCACTGTGTCTCCACAAGTGGCTGCTCACTGCTGTTTACAACCACTCCGTGGGAGCTCCCCCCGTTTCCCTGCAGGAATTTGTTGCCTTGGTAGTGAGTAAAGGGAACTCAAACTGTTTTAAAGAGAGGAGAGTGTGAACGTGTGAGGCAGGCACCACAAACCAGCCCTTAACTGACTCCCACTCAAACACACTCATTGAATGCTGTTCTCAGCTCCTTCCCTTGCACCTTCCCCCCTACTCCCAACTCCCCACCTTCTCCTAAATCCCACGCCTGCAGTTTTCCACGCAGCCAGAGGACAGATGTGTTTATTTGCACAGTGCCAGGCTGTGATTCCTGACTCTCTCACTGACTTCTTGAAGCACTGGGCAAGTTATTTGCCTGACACCCTGTATTGTCAAGTCCTGCTCCTGTAAAACAAGCAGGGGATGATGCTGGGAAAATAAATACGGCTCTGGCTGGCTGTACATAAAAATAGCTGTGATCGTGGGGAAATTTAAGCACCAAGCTGTGTGCTTGTTTTGCTAAGGACTTGCAATGAATTGTGCTTATTTCATCCAGAATGTGTGGAGCTTTGTGGGAAATCCTGGGGCCGCCGCCATCCATCCTGGCCTTTGGAAATGCGTTGCTATGATGGTTTATGCCAGCAGAGGAAATAATCCCCTCTTAAAACTGACTTTTTCTCTTTTTCACAGGCTACCCACAGAATGATTAAGTCTGCAAAAGACCTGTAAGATCGTTAAGTCCAAGTCATTAACCCAGCACGGCCAAGCCCAACCGCTAAACCACGGCCCCAGGTGCCACATCTGCACATTTTTTGAACACTTCCAGGGATGGTGATTCCACCACTTCCCTGGGCAGCCTGTGCCAGTGCTTGAAAACCCTTTCAGGGTAGAAATTTTCCCTAATATCCAGCCTGAACCTGGAACTGCAAGGGTTGTAAGAGAATAAGGGAGAGCAGCTGCCTCCATCTCAGGAGGGAAGGACAGATTGCTCCATCATGAGCTTGATTTTTTCAGTTGGGGTGATTTTGAAAATCTGCTAAATAAACCTGGTTTAAAATAACCCTTAAATGCACAACCCCTCTTCCAAGAGAGCACCAACAACCCCCAGAAGGTTCTCTTTTGCCCAGGTGTTTCAGGGACAGGATTTTTGGTGTGGTCCCATGAGCTGCTCTCCTGGGCCACTTTTTGGATGTGGGAAAAAGGAGCTGGACAGTGAGGCACAGGTTTCCTAAGGCGACTTTGCAGCAGGAAGAGAGATTTTGCAAAATTTCCCTGTTAGCAAGATGCACAAATTAGAGCTACCACAGGAGAGGAGATCCATGGATTTAGGGTGCTGATCTTGAGTACAGGAAAGGCACGGAAAGCTGTAACTTTGAAAACTTCCATTGCAAGGAAACCCTTTGCATGAAATACAACTTTGCCTTGTGCTTCAAAATCATTTTCAAGTTTTGTGGCATAGCCAATATTTCTTCAAGACACTGAAAAAATGAGCCTGATCCCAAAGCAAGGTGCTCCTGCTGGGTGTCCACAGACAGTGACACATCTGCTGGCACCAGAGAGCGAGGAAGAGGTGGCTGCTGCTGCCAAAAGCTGCCCTCGTGGGACAGTGCCCCTTGGGGAGCCAGGCCCATCTGTGGAGCAGCCATCATTTGGGACGGGGCCATTAGAGATCATAAATAAAATGGGACGTGTGGAGCTCCAGGGAAATAAGCCCTGGAACCCAGCACAATGCAAAGGGATACGTTTTCCTTTTATTTATAGCAGTGCTGTGCCCACCTGACCCCTGCTCACACACACTGATGCATTTTCACTGTTTCAGGGCCAATTTTCTCCTCAAGCAATGGGAAATGTGCACCAACCACCACGAACCGATTGCTTCATTTTTTTTTCCACAGAAACCACTGACCTCCAGCCATTTCAGACCTTACAAAATACATGGAGAGGTGTGGATCCATCCCTTTGCTCCAGAACTGGAGGTGTAGGTGCTATATCCAGGTATCTTTTGTAAGAAAAAAAGAATAACCCTCCTGACTTGGATATTTGCTCAAAGCAATTCCTTCAGAGAAACCAGGAAAACTGTTTTACGGTCTACCAAAATCTGCAGGCAGCACGAGAGCAAATTCATCTCCTTTTATGTTTTTTTCACAATGAAATGTAGACTTTCATTCCCAGCACTGCCAAGAGTTGTTGCAGCACCATCACTTTCTGTCTGTCTTAATCATTGCAGTCCCATTATTTCACAGTCTCTCTCTGCTCTGCTCTTTTTTTCTTTTTTTCTTGTGCCTTTAACATTTCGTTATTGATATTTCCTTTCTGCTTTTAGGTGGGATGATGCTATAACTGAGAACTGCCACCTTACCCAAGATTATGGTCAATAGTAATAGATCCTGCAGGCTCCAGCTGTCAGTCTTTCTGCTGCCTGCTCTGCTTCATTTTCCACAGTTTTCATCCCCCAAGGAAGATTTCAGCCCTCTCTTCCGTTCCTCCCAAGCCCCAGCCCAAGCAGAATGGGCTTTTTGAAGGGTTTGGTCAGCTGGAAATGCTTCCGTGGCTGATTCCTGAGCACAGGTGAGATCAGAGAATGATTTAGGTTGGAAAAACCGCCTAAGATCGAGCCCAACCTTTAAACCAGCACTTCCAAACCCACAACTGAACCGTGTCCCGCAAAAAACCCCAGTGGTCTGGATAAACACCGTTCTTCCCTGCCATTGCCAAGTCAGTTCCCTCCTGGAAGGACAGTATGGAAACAAGAGAGCTGGGAAATGGAGCTGCAAGGACCTTGCTGAGGGGCGTCCAGCTCATCACACCAGCACATCCTGGTGTCACTTCGTCCCTCGTCTTCCCTGGAGGCTCTTCACGAGCACGTGGCTCATGATCCCTCTCGTGGGGACTCTCGTGGCTGACAGCAGGTGCCTCTTCGTGGCCGAGGGTGTGAAGTGCCCTGGAATTTGGGAATTGCATGGACAGGCAGAGAGGCTGAGCTTGGAGTCTCACAGAGATCCCGTACAGAGGAAGCTCAAGGAGAGACTTGGAAGGACTTTTTTGGAAGCACCCACTTCAATAGCCAAATAATTGCTTTTACATGTAAAAGTGCTGAAACCCAAGGAATTTGGGAGCATAAACCTTGTGTCTAGCACAAAAGAAAGAAATAAATCACCCTTCCCTTCTGTTTGGACTGGAGCTCTTTGTGAGAAAGCAAAAGAAATATTTTTTAAATATAAAAGGGTTGCAACCCAAGGAGTAGGGAACATAAACATTGTCTCTACCAACAACTAACTAACCAAATAAATAAATAAATAAGCTAATAATTATTTCCTTTTATTTGGTCTGGAGCCATTTTTGAGACAGTAAAAGGAAACCAAGAAACCCATAACCTGTCTCACCAAGTGTAGCCATCTAAAGGTTGGACACCCAGGCTGAGGTCTCTCTCCACAAAAGGGGACTTTCATTCCAGCCTCAGTTTGGCATCTGGGACCAAACACACCCTGGACATGTCGCTTTTGAATTTTTATTAAAATCAACCCGGGGGTTTCCAAGTTAAAAATCCTCTCAGTCTTTTTCTGGGAGCTCCCAGGGCAGGTTGTCTCAAAGCTGTGGCTGATTCAGGGTCCTGTGATAACCTCCAGTGTCAGGCAATAGAAATCGGCTTAGATATCAGCCTAACCCCCCAGGACCTCCCCAGAACCCAGGGAGGCATCCCAGAGCCCACGTGCCTCAGGCTGTTGGGACACAGGGAGCAGCTGGATTAAAATTCCATGTTCCTTTCAATGCAGTTTATGCTGGTGGGGAAAAAAGCAACCTGCAGAAAACCTTGAGGAAAGAAAGTCTCAGGGCTCCTTGCTGAGAGGGGGTTTGTGCTCAAAGCAAGGGAACCCTCTCTGTTAGTTTGATTACTTTTGTAATAATCAAAAGCAGGTTGAAGGAATTGTATTTCTCTAGCCAAGAAAACAGAAGCCAAGTGGAGATAGAATAACAGTCTACCAGGAGACTGGGGATACTTGAAAAAGTGATGAGAGCAATTCTTCTAGTCCACTAGGAGAAAAAAAGAAGAAGTGAGCTTAATTTTCAGAAATAAAGGTTTAATTTGGATACTAGGAGAGACTAGAATTCATGTTCACAACAAAATGCTAACGTGGCCTAGCAGGAGAGGCTGTAAAATTCCATAATTGGAGGTTTTCACAGTTTGGATAAATTTCTGTTGAGCATGATCCAGGGGTCCTTGATTCAGCTTTGATCCCAGGGACTCACCTGTGTTTCTGTGGCTCTGTGGCTTGATACATTCTCTGCAAAGAAAGATGATCACCTTAAAAAACTACTGATTCCACAGTTCATCTCTCGTCTTAGTATGAGCCTTGGCGTTTGGCCCAAGGGTGGCACTGAAACGCTTCTCTCTGCCTCAGTATAATTTATCACCTCTGCACATCCGGGCCACTGGGTCATAAGGCTGATTTTAGGTTGGAATTCTCCAGTTTAGGGCTATACTCTAATTCTATCTACACCTCTATGGAGATATAGATAATTCTAATTCTGATACTAATTCTAATTCTATCCCTACCTCTACATGTTACTTCCTGAGGGTTAATCCCTGTGCTTCTCCTCCCCAGATCTCTCCAAGCTGCTCTCCAAAGGCACTGCCAGTCTCTGCTGGGAAAGGCTGCCAGGTTGAGAAGGAATTCAGTCCCCCTTAATGTGCCTTTAAGTGCAGACAGCTTCCAAAGGGTACAACTGGACTAATCCTGCACGGCCTGGCTTGATAGCAAAAGGTTCTGGAGTCTGCTCCCAACCCTGCAGCTCCCACTTCCATAATCATGTATCTTTTTAATGACTTGGCTGGAGATGCTGCCTGCAAGGCAGCCTTGGGAATTCTTCCCTTTTCCAGAGGCCAGGTTAGGAAGATAAAGATATTCAATGATCAGTGCATGCTAATGCTGAGATATCACATTACTGACAATTGTCAGGTTGCTTCCCTTTAGACTGGATGTATCTGGTGTTTTTGTACAGTGTATTACAGGCTAATTAATGCTGTTAATGATAATGGTTCTCCTGCAAGAAGCCTGGAGTATTATCTCTATTTATCTTCTTGTCACCATCCTTTTATCAAACCATTAAAGGCAAGCAGGCTATCTAGTGGGCTATCAGCCCCCAGCAGGCTAATTCACTTACACCCATATGGAGAGCACTCCACGGATGTAGGATGGATGCTCCCACTCCTCGTGAGGACTGGGCACTGCTCTCCTGGCTTCCCTCGCACTCCTTTTCCCTGCACTTTGAGCCACCATCCAGCTCTGCTCAAAGTTGGAGGGCAGTTTGTCATCTCCAGGGGCACATCTTCGCCATCTGTCATCTTTAATATCTGCTGGAGACTCAGAGATTGCACATTCTTCTAAACCACAAATCAGCAATGCTCCTTCTTCCTTCTTTTTCTTTTTTTTCTTTTTTTCTTTTTTTGCAATCTACCACGAAGCAAATGTAGTGGTTGGAGACCATTGGTGTTCACAGCACTGGGAAGAGGAGGGTAAGTGGTGTTTCAGCTGGGGAAGCTAAAACTCAATTGAGATGTTCTCCCCGAGTCAGCCACTACCCCTGGGTGAGAGAGCAGGAAATTCTCGACATTGGCTCCCTGACAAAAAAGAAAAGGGGTCTTTCTTTTGTGTTTCTTTGGTGGTGGAAAGAGCCACAGACACCTTTCCCTGGGGAGAAATGATCACAGCAACAGAAATCCATTGGACAGATAAAAGTGAACCCTCCTTATGCTCAAAAGCAGCATAAATAGGAGCTGGGGAGGTCTGAGGCACATGCTGCACAGAGAAACCCTTTCTGATACATGTCTCTTCTCTGTCAAAACAGCTTAATATTTTTTTCTCAAATGCAGGCTTGAAAGCTGTCTTTGTAAAGGAAATGTTTAAATAGAAAGAGCTTGAAGAAGATGTAGGGATAATCTTCAGGGATCAGTCGTCGTAGCAAGGAACTTTGGAGAACACAGGTACAATCCAGCCATTAATCTCACCACTGCCAATCCAAAGTGCAGAAAGAAAACAGTTCAGGATTTGAAAAGCACTGACACCTGGGGCCCTTCTGCAGCCCTCTGGTTTCACAGCCTGGAGGGCTCACGTGTCCTGGCTTTGCTCCTCAGCCACCACCACGCGGCGTTTGCTTTTCCACACTCTTCCACCGGTTCCAGACACGCTGAGACGTTGTGAGGCTGGCAGGGAAACCGCAAAAGCTGGCAGAACAACATTAGTGCCTTCCACCAGCTCTCTGCAAACTGCGAGCCTGTTATTTTATTTTATTTTATTTTATTTTATTTTATTTTATTTTTTTCCTTCATGCTTTTACGCCTGGGGAGCTGTGATTCCCGTGGAATCCCCTCTGGCTGCCGCGCAGGAGAGAGCCAGGTTCTGTGTGCAACAGAGAGGACCTGCTTCGTGTGGCAGCAGAGAGGGACAGATGCACAACCCCGGTCCTCCTCAGCTGAGGGCAGAGGAACAGCCGAGGGCTGAGGGGTGTGAATCAACAGCATAAAATCAAACAATAAAGAAGTAATCTAATTCGAGTTAAGGCACGCAGTGCACCGAGGCACGCTCTTACGATGTGGTTTTCTGGTTGTGTGGTGAGGGTAATTCCAACTCATCTTGTGGAGGAGCTGTAAGAGTCCCAAAGCTTTCCCATGGCACTGTGCAGGGGCTGCAAATTTTCAGGGAATTAAGAAGATCCTTCTCCTTTGGCAAGATGAGTCCTTGACTGGCCTTTTCCCTGTACCATCAGACTCAGCAGCAAAAAAATAGCTTATACTTTTGCCTAGTACACCAAATCCATGGGAAATTCATGACCCTCTTTACCCCTCATCCAGCTGTCACCTTGTGCCCCATGCAAAAAAAGGAATTTCCCAAAAAATCACTTACATCTGATCAAGCAAATGATATCCAACCTTGTCCCAGTTTGAAAGGATCAAGGGGAGCATGCAAATAGTGCGTTCCTGCTGTCTCCAAAATACCCAGCTCACAGGGTGACCCAATATGAATCCCTCTCCTGGAAAAGATCCTCAATGACAGATTACTTTTTGGAAAATTCCGATCCCAAACTACCCCTCCTTTTCAAGTAACAAAGCCCTGTTGAAATGTTGTGTCTCACCTGAAGTCCTGGTACCTGCTGTAACTCAGAGACTGAGGAAAATATGGTAAAAAAATGCATATATCATTTGAGAGGTCAAGTTTTTCTAAGTCTGGCTATGTGTGGATATGATTCAAGCCTAGCACAAGTGTCCTGGGTGACAAAGAGGAGGGCACAGCTACTGGGTGACTCTGCAGAGGGGCTGGTTCAGGCCCCGTGTCTCCAGCAGTTCCTCTGGATGTGCCCAGATGGAAATGTGCTCAAATTTAGCCCCATGGTTTAAAGGCTGCAGTGCTGGTGTCCTACACACGCCAAGGGAATGAAAAATTGTTCTTATTAGGGAGTGCTGGTGAGACTGTAGAACAAAAACCACAAATCTGCACAAAACTTTCTACCCCTGAGGCTCTGAAAGTGCCGAACAAACGACTCAGCTCCCTCCTAGATCCAGTTTTGGACAGCAGTAAATCGTCTTGAGCAACGTTTCGTCTTCATTTCAGTCCAAACCCCCCTGATCAGCCCACGAGTTTTGATGCAATCTGATTGAAGTGTGCCCATGAAACAATATGAAACATAAACGCTGGGGATGGCAGAAATCATCTGGACATGCCTACTCATCTATTTACCTCTGAAAACATCCCCGGAGATAATGCCTGATTTTGTTCCACAAATGAGGAGTAATGAGAAAGGGAACATTGGCCAATGGCTGCCACTTTTGCAAACACCATCCGTGGGCTCAACATTTGTCCCCATTTATTTCACAGAAGTATTTTCCTTTTTTCAGACCTCACGCAGCAGATCTCTCTATTAACTCTCTCTCTGCCTTTTTTCCCCCTTGCTGGTATCTTTGCTACAGCTCTGAAATGCAACAGGTGAAATGTCCTGGTCCAAAGGCTGCTGGAAACAACAGAAGCCTCTGACATCCAGCAGGCTTTGAGGCCATGCTGGTAGAAAAGGAATTAATGTCAATATTTAATTAACAATTACAATAATAATAATACTAATAATATTAACAATAATCGCAGGTCAGGTAATGAGTACAGCTCCCTGCTGCATTATTACATATATAGACGTGCTCCTACACTATCCATGAAATCTCTCAGTGCCTGCTACTTGCTTGCCATGCTGTTCTCTCCTCCAACCATTTGTTTGTTTGTTTTCCCTGCTAAGCTGCATTTTATGGGATGATGCAGCTACTCTTGGGATGCACTTTGGGAAGCAAGAGACATTATTGCAACGTGTGGGAATACAAGAGCTGCCCTTCCACAAGCTTTGTTGATGTAGAATCACTGTCCTAGCCCTGGATACAAGGCCTGGAAAGGAGCCCTGTGTCCTGTGAACCAGCTTACCACTTCTTTTTTTTAAATCTTTATAACCATTTTATCCATTAAACTCTGTGCAATCTTATATCTCTGCTGTGATTTTGTAAACTGGCAGCAGTTTACTCCTGGACAAGTCAGGAGGAGCCATGATATCCAAGCAAATAAAAAAAGAAACCTTTAAAAGTGACCTGTGGCACATCCGTTGCTCATCGTCCAACATCCAACAGCAGGACATTGCTCCTTGGCTCTCTCTGATGAGGTGGATAAGCAGCAAATGGATTAAAAATACCTAAAACAGTGGTCTTGTAAAATTACTTGATAGTTGTAAACCTCCAGCCCTGCTCACAAGCCAGAAAAATTATTAATAACAATTGCGTATTTGTCCAGTCTTCTGCAAATCCACAAAACACGTTTTCTGCCTCAAAGATCTTGAAATAAAACCCCTGAGCCTTTAGGGACTGGAGAAATGGGGAAAAACACACGATGTAGGACCAGAGGGGAGCAGGGGGAGTCACAGACAGTGCTCAGGAAAAGAACAAAGAAGGAAGGATTTGAGGAGAGGTGAAGCTCAGAGGAAGGACAGAAAGGTGGAAGAATCCTCTTTACTAAGAACACAGAGCTGTGATTTCTACATATTTTGAAAAAATACTTTTACATGAAACAAAATGAAGAAAGCTCCTTTGATGGGTTTATTGCTCTGACTTTATGGACAGTCTGGATGCAATTCTTGTTCCTACAAAGGCCTCATTCCAACCTTCACCCTGAACAAAGTGGTTTTATGGTGTGTTCACCCTCCCTTAAAGTGACCCTGAAATGTTGGGTTTTTTGTACAGGAACTGAGTCAATCTCTCCAGTTTCCCCACATTTCAAATATCACTCTCAAACCCCTCTACAAGTTAATTCATTGGGATAAAAAATAATTAAAAGGGCTATTTCAATGGGGAAAAATAAGAAAAAAGAACTATTTTAATGGGGAAAAATAAGGGAAAAGAACTGTTTTAGTGGAAATTTAAATTCTGATTTAAACCCAAAAGAGCCAGAAAATACAGTGTTAAAATTCCCAGAGCCCAGTGTAATTCTCTCAAGTACTGAAAGACCAGGAAAATGATCTGAAGAAGGGGTCACATTTACAGTGGTCCAGAGAGCTTCAACCCTTCAGCCTGGAATTCTCCTGCTAATGTGCTTCTCCCTTACTTTCCAACACATTTTAAGCATTGTAAAGAGCAAATTATTCCAATCTCTAATATTCTAAATCTATTTTATGTGCTAAAAACTACTTTGTTTAATTCCACCCACTTTGCTAATATAATGCATTAGGTTTAATGGTCCAATCTGTGAAAAAATATCCCAGAAAAACACTTTCAGTGAGCCTTGTCCATTCATCTGAAACGGATGTAAACAGGTATATGAGGAAAGGGAGAGGGAGACAGGCTTTAAAGGAGGGGGTAAATAGTCACTCTTGTCTGGCTGCTTCCAGAAGGTTTGAGAAATTGGATTTTAGAAGGAAAAAGAGATGAGTGAGGAGAGACCGGGCATTAACTAGGAGCAGGAAAGACACACCTGTGGGTACTTCAGTCTCTGAGATGTTTGAGCTGTCTTCCAGGGTGACATAAGGTCCTTCTTCCCATCATCTGGTGCACATTTTAAACTTTCCTTATCTAAGATGAGCCTCCATCAGCTCACACCCTCTACAGGCTCCCACTTCTGCCTTTTCCCAGGGTCCCATCAAGCCCCAGTGAATCCCCACAGAGGCTGTGGGATGCTGGAATTGGTGCAGGAAGGGTGGGATGCAGGAACTGCTTGGTCATCGGGGATGTCCCTGTAGTTCACCGGAGGGCTGAGCTGTTGGATGAAATCCTTGCTCTGGAGAAGACAGTGGAGGTTCTCCTGGTCCCTTTGGTGGGAGCCACTCCTGTCTGCACACTCACACACACTCACACATGCACCAGCCTCTCCCTGGGTCTCTTCCCAAATCCCAGAGCTGTGGTGTCCAAGGGGAGGTGCAGGACACACCCCATAGGAGCTGGAGGAAACAGAGGCCTCGTGTCTGCCAGATGAAGGCTGAAGGCAACAGGGACCTTGCCGGGGACGCTGCTGAGCGTGGTGGGTCCTGCCACAGCAAGACCAGAGAACAGCCCTTGGGAAGATGGCAAAAGACAGGCTGGGTGTGGGAAAACACACACTGCTTTGTCCACAAGTCACAGCTGTGCTGGGCCTCAGGTTTCTCCTCAGGGTAAAGGAGGGTGAAGATGCCAATTATCTTGCTGTCTCTGGGAGTGATGCTGCCATTAAACAGCCCTACATGGGGCAAGTGAAGATTTCTGGCTTTGCCTTCGAAGGAAGGGACCCCACCGGTGTAAGAACAGTGATACTGGGACAGGAATTAGTGCTGGACTTGGCAGCGTTGGTTGGACTCGACCATTTTAAGGATCTTCTCCAGCCTAAATGATTCTATGGTTCTGTTTTGGGAAGAACTGCCAAGGGGAAGCACTGGTGCTACCTGGTCATGGATCAAGGGCTTTGGAGTGGTGCTGGGCAGGGACACCAACAAGGCACAGCAACAACCTGCAGCTTTTCTAGGGCGTAGAGGGAAAAAGCACTGCACAAATGCGAAGAGCAGGACACGGGGCAGAATCACAGTGTAAGCAGACTGCTGCCTCCCCAGTGAAAGGTTTTCCTCTTCATCCTGACCCAAAAAGCAGGTGTAATTTATTGATTTAGGCCAGTTTACATCCATTCAACAAAAAGATCCCAGAATGGGCGTAACATCTGTAAAGCCTTTGGAGCCTCCGGAAGACTTTTGACCTATGAATATCTGTGAAATCAGAATTAACCTATCTGGACTGCTCACTTCAAACCTTTGACCAATCCCACACAGCTCTATAATAGTCATGCTGACCTTCAGCCAAGCACAGTCTCACACTCTTGCTTCTGCATCCCACTGTGGTCCTTGTGACTGGCCCCATGGTGGGAAAATACCCGTGCGCTGCCTCTCTCCCCTGTAAGAAAAGAGCTGGAATTACAGTGCTGAGAAGGCAATGATCTTCAGGAATTAATCCACCAACACATCACACACATTTAGCCGTGTCCATAAAATTGGATTTCCTGAGGGGATTTGCCCTGCTCAGGTACGACAGGCTGTGCGAACAGCGGCGGCGACGGCGCGTGGCTGCTGCAGAAAAGGCTCACAGGAACCTGAGGTGCTGCATGTATTCAGCACTGGGGGGTGGCATCCCACACCTGGCAGCAAGGGAAAGGGCCCCTGGCTAAAAGCACTGGAAAAAATATGTGGGAGAGGAGTTTGCACCTTCCTGACTTGTCTGGACTCCGAAAGCGGAGTTGTGAATGTCTCGTCCCTGGAAGTGTTCAGGGTTAGCCTGGATGGGGCTTGGAGCAACCTGGGATAGTGGGAGGTGTCCCTGCCCATGGCAGGGGTTGGAACAAGCTGGTCTTTAAGATCTCGTCCTACCCAAACCATTTTGTGATTCTATGGTAAGAATGCTAGCAAGGTTAGTGCCCTTTTCCACTTATTTAAGACACTAAAAAGTAATCTGAAAAAGTCTTTTTCAGCATTTTTTGTCTTTCCTACCTGGTTTTTACCTTAGAAGTAGCAAAACTAACAAAGTCAGAGGAGAGTCTCACTTGTGCACTGGAGGGGTTTTTGCCCTTTATCAAAGACATTCATAAGTCAACAACAAAATTTCTTTTTCCTATCTTGTTCTTAGGCACTCAAGCTGAAGTGGAGATAAAAATGAAACAAATGCCAACTGGAAGATGAATTGGAATCCCATCCCCTTCTCAGTTATTCACTGTCCATCTCTTTTGACACCCTGAGCCCTTCTAGCCACAGATTTGTCAGGCAGCTTTCTTTTTTTTTTTTTAATTAAAAAAGCCATGGAGGTACTTCCCAGGAACACTGGTTCTCTAGTGCCATCCATCTTGCCAGCACTTTGCAGCCATTAATTAATTGAGCTTCTAAATAGTGCCGTGAGGTAGGGAAGCTGCTTGTGTTTGTCCAGGCAGGCAAAGGGGATGTGGGGGAAGGAAGAGGCTGAATTTCCCTCCCCAGACCCCACGCGTGGGATTCAGCCAGCTCGGATAGAGGTGACTCTGCAGGAGTCTGCAGGAGGATTTATCTTCCCTTAAAGCAAGTATCTGTGTTTGGCTTGTAAAAAGCCTCAAATTTAGACAGAGTTAAGGGAGGAGAATCCAACTTCACATAGTTTGTACAGGGCTGCAAAATAAATTTGTGTTGGAGGCAAGAGTGAGTTGCAGCAATCCAGGAGCACAGGCATTGCAATGTTTGTTTCCTTGCAAGTCTTGCTCAGTTTGTGGCTTAGGGCCAGAAATGACATCCTGTAGATATCTGTGAAACCACAAATACCACTGAGAAATACAATAACCAGGGGGCATCCACTCTGCCAGGCAGGCAGCACTCTGTGGAAAGCAAGTTAAACAAACACCCATCCTCCAGGTGGGGAACGGTTCTGCTCACTGCACCCTCACAGCAGATACCTGCACAGGGTCAAAAAGCTATTGGACAAATTCCTGAGAGAAAAAACCAAAATTCTGAATGCCTCCTAAAGATAGAGGTCCCTTTCTCAGGCATCTGCAGCGGGGCCCTTGCTGGATAGAAGTTTGTCGTGGTAATTCTGGGGTTTAGGTGATGGTGAATGCTGGGTGACATCGCCACCCATCCATCCATCCATCCACCCATCCATCCACCCATCCATCCACCCATCCACCCATCCATCCACCCATCCACCCATCCATCCATCCATCCACCCATCTGTCCACCCAGCCAGGGCTCCTGGTGCTTTCAGACCTCCCCGAAACACTCCGGTGGCACTGGGGACGTCTCTGAGCTGCCACAGCTCCAGCACAAAGAACTCCCTGCAGCAGAGCCTCTGCTGGTTAGCAGGGAAGGACAGGGCTGGTCCTCCCACTCCTAATCCTGCAGGAATGGGTTAACCTTGCAGGCAGGCTGGGCATGGGAGAGGGAAGACTGCAGACCCCAAGTCCCAAAGTGCACCTGCTCTGTGGCTGAATAAAGCTGCAATGACCTGGCAGCTTCTGCAGCCGCTGAACTTGCTGTTATTGAGGTTTAATGGCAGAGGCAGAGCTGGGTACCAGAGCACAGAAGATGGCTTTGGGCTCGGGCCCATCCATGCACCACTGAGTGTGACGAGCCACCAAATGTGCTAACGGGAGGGACCTGCTGGGAAAGCAGAGCAGAGAGAGCAGGATGGGAGCCACCTCTGCCATCCAGAGACCGCCTGAGCATCCCTGAAAATGCCTCATTGCTGCAGAGGCAGGAACAACCCAGGATTTCTCACTGTTGAATATACCAGGGTTCCTCTCTTTGCTGTGGCAGACACTAGCAAACACAGATCACACCCTGCCAAACTGCATCCAAACACTGTCTTGATTTCTCAATACACAGCTCCGTGCAGTGTCATGCGATTTGCCAAATGGATGAGGGCTGCTACAGCATCTCCCCTGCTTTAACAGCTCCTCCTGTGACCCCTATTCTCACTCCACCATGACTCTGGCAGCTCCAGAGCTCCAGTTACTGCCTTTTGCAAAGCCTCAGAGAGAAGCAGGTGTGCAACAAGGCCTTTGGGGATGTGTGTTTGCTCTGGTATCTCTCCTCACCTCTTGTCCTTGTCACCTCTTGTGAGAGGGCAGCCTGCCCTGTGAGGCTGAGAGGGGAGGAGAGAGAAGGATGCAGCCCCAAAGTGCTCCTGGTTTGTTATTTGGGGTTTATTCTGGTTTGTTCATTTTTTGTTGGGTTTTCTTTTATTGAAAATACTTCTAAAGATCCTATTCCTTGGGTAATTACTCTGCACCTTATCAATTCCTGCTGCAGATTCCCTTTGTTTCTTCCTGGATACTTGGGCATCAGAGAGAATAGAACAGTCCAACAACCCTCTAAGAAGGGGAAACTGCGCCTTTCACGCCTGATTTCCATGGGAGCAAAGCCCCAGATGGTTTTTATTTTTAAGTTCACATTAGGTGGTGCCTTTTGCAGAAGGTCTGAGTTGCAACCCTCGTGCCAGCAACTCTTCCCTCTGACATCATCAGACACACCCTGGGATGGAAGGACACAGCAGGAGTGTCTTGCTGTGATCGCAGCTTGAGGTGACACCAGGAATGGGTTTCAGAGCAGAGCAGGGAGCTGGTTCATTCCAGGATTCCCTTTGAAACCTGGTCGAGTGGAAGGTGTCCCTGCCCATGGCAGGGGAGTTGGAACTGGATGATCTTTATGGTCCCTTCCGACCCATTCTATGATTCTGTGAAATGGTATCTCAGGGTAAACCACAGGTTTTGCAAAGCTGAAACTGTCAGAGAAAATTTTTACCTTTAATCTTGCCCACATTGCACTTCATACCATCACACTGAGCATTGCCAGGATGAGGGATGCCATTATTCCCAGGGGAATGTCTGGAAGGGAAGGGTGCTTCACACCGAGCTGGACTCCTGGCTCCGCAGCATGTCCAGGGGCACAGTGACCTCCTGCCTGCCCAAAGAGCTGACCCCAAAGTCCATCCCTGAGCTGGAAAGGTGACTGCAGAATATCCCCTTACCCACGAACACCTCCGGCCACTTCAGGCTTTGAAGGAGCACACCAAGGCTCTGACCCGCCTGAAGAGCTAAAGCATCCCACGGAGTAAATAATAATAATAATAATTATTATTATAACAACAGCAGAGTCATTCTCGTGTGGCACGAGCCCTTTTGTGCCTGATGAATGCTTCCCCAGGGCACAGAGCCCTCCCAGTGCTCCCGGAGCCGACAACCCCCTCGGGCACGGCTCTCCCCGTTACCACCACGCTGCTGTTGTCGCCTGCTTCTCCCTTCTCCCTTCCATTGACTTTAGGCAGATTAGAGCAGAGAGATGATGGATGGCTGGATTAGATGCTGCACACCTACTTCAGGCTCACAAAGTGATATTTTTCTCTCCTATTCGGATGCATCTCTCCCATTGTGAGCACAAAGCAGAGAATAACAGGGAACAATTGTTGCGGGGCAGCGACTCTGCCTTACACGTACGTGCAGCATCAATCCATTCACGGCATTCAAAAAAAAAGTAGGCTGACAAATATAATCAATTATAGCAGGAATGCTGCAAGGTGAAATGGAATAACCATGTGCTTCACTGTTCAAGGTTCAGTGGAGGTCCCAGGCAGGGAAAAAAGGAGAGATTGCTGCTGGCTTTTCAGGACAGCTACCTCTCTCTGCTCAAAGGCTGAGTCCCACGTAATCCAATTTCACATCCTGCCTTTTAAATGTTATTGGATCTTCCTGGAATTCACAAACGTTGAAACTCCCAGAAGGGGAACAGCAAGAACCAGCCAGAAGCCCACGATTCCAGAGTGTATTTACAAGGCTGGAGTAACACAGGTGAGTCCTGGAGCAGAGCTTGTGATTAAAAGTGTCCTCTCTGGGGCTGGATTTGCTCTTGAGGGGCTGCGTTGTGCTGCTGAGTTTCAAACAGAGCTCTCGGATTCAGCGTGGGGGCCTTCAGGAATTGTTTGCTGTCTGTACCTCCCCCAGTAGCGACCTGGTCTATGGGAGGTGTCCCTGCCCATGGCAGGGGTTGGAATGGGATGAGCTTTAAGGTCCTTTTCAAACTAAACCATTCTGTGTTTCAACGATTCAGTGACTTAATGCTGGTAACAGTGACTAAATTGCAATGAAGGATCCTCCTCCCACATCACTGAGACCTTCAGGGGGTCTCACATCGACCTTGGGGGCTTCCGGGGCATGACCTGATATCCAAAAAGCTGGAAGATCACGGACAGTGCAAACAAACAAGCACAGAGCAGTGAATTCCACCACGTGCCCAGGATAGCATTGCCTCGGAGGGAGGAGGAAGGATGGGTGACACACCAGATCTTCCTGGGGTACCAACCTCTCTCCTCCAACCAAAAATAAATCGCACGTGACCAGAAAGACCTACCTGAAGCACCAGAGACGTGCTGGGAACCTGCTGGAGTGGCTGCTTCTTCCAGCACTGTTGTCACAGCCAAGAGAGGAGAGGGGATGGATATTTCTGAATTCCCAGCTGTCGCAGCAGCAGGATTTTTGTGGGGAGCATTTATTTGGAAATCTTGCAGTGACTTCTTTTACAAATATAGGCCCAGGATTTCCAGGGTAGGAGCTGTATTAGGAAAGATCTGGCACACCCGAAATAATAATAATAATTATTAGTATAATTATATTAATTACTGTAATTACAAGGAGGGCAAGACACTACAGGAATTACAGATGAGTAGGGTGTATGCAGATGCCAAATGTTACTGGGTTTTCCCTTCCTCTCTGCAGTCTAAAAGCATCTGCATTGCTTGTAAAGAGAGGGAATGAGCTCCAGAAACACACACACAACACACACACCCTCACACACTCCTCCAGCCCGTGTGTGTCGAGATCAGAGCGTCAGGTAGGAAATGCTGCCAGAGCCTGGTAGGCAAAAATTGACAAGGGAATCCAGTGTTATCTGGAACTGCTCTCTCCAGAGAGGCTGAAAATCTTTGATAGGTTCACTCCAGGGGAAATAACTTCGGAGGATAGGAGGCATTGATGTGCGCCGAGCAAAAGGCAACCCGTGTGCACACCGGCACGGCAGCGGGTTGGAGCTGACATGCATCCTTTTTTTTTTCCATCTCTTTTTTCCCTCTGCTCATTTTCACTGGGTGTTTTTTTCCTTTCCTTTTTCTAATTTTGCTTTATTATCATTTTTCAAAGCAGCACCGGGTCTCCCAGTGATGGGGAATGATAGAAAGGATGGAGTCGCGCTGGTGCCTCCGTGGAGTGGGGGAAGTGAAAATCAGGAGATGGGGGGAAGCAGGGAGGGGAAATGTCAATAGGCAAATCTGCAAAGCAAACCTGGGGGATGACTGTGTATCCAGTGTGTGTGTGTGTGTTTGTGCTGATGGGGCCTCTGATGGAGCAGAGGAAATACTGTCAGAATTTTTCCCATGTTTGGAAAGGAGGGAAAGGTGGAGCCTCTTTTATCAGGAAGATCTGCAAAAAGATATTCCAATCCTTTTGCAATTCAGTGGTCTGTCCTTGTATCTCGGGGAGTCAGGTGCTGTTCCTGGCGTGGCACAGCCCACACCACTCGGTGAGGGTTTGCATCCTCTTTAAAGCTTTCCAACTTCTCCGCTGCTGCAGAACCATAACCTGAGCAAGCACAACCCCTCTAGCACAACACAGCCACAAATTCTGGTCCTAAATTCTGGTCCAGTGCCTCAAAGCAGCCGGCTGGAGGTTTGCTGGTTTGAGGTCAGTGGGAAGCACACTGATATGGTTGTCCCCTGGATGCTCCCACTCTTCTCCACCCTAATTAGTGTTTCGGGAAGCTGGCAGTTGTTTGTGGGTTATTTGGGACTTTTTGCAGCTGGCTGCAGCTTGCTGAGGGGTAGGCAGTTACGTCTGAGCTGTTTTACGGCTGGGAAAGAGGGATGGTTCCTTCCAGAGCACAATTCATCTCTCCCAGCTGGGCTGAATTGCACCCGGGAAGTTCCTCTTTCTCTCCATCGACTATAAAAGGCGTCCAGACAACTCGTGCAGATTTACGCATCCCGACTGATGACACATAAAGTTGGATGGATGGAACCTGGCCAGAAATCATTCTCTCCCTTTCATAGCCCAAGGATTTTTTTCATCCTGCTCCAGTTTTTTTCTTTTTTCTTATTTTTTTCTCTCCTGCACGACAGAAAGGTCTGGGGAAAGTGGTGCCGTGGGGATGCGAAGACCGTGAGGACATTGCAAAGCCTCTGGAGGGAGAGGTGGCTCTCTAAATGTTGCTGTAGCCATCCCAAGCAGATCCAGGACCTGATTCCAAACCTTTCCTTTTGTATGAACCCGCACAAGCCTGAACCCACCAACGGAGGCGGGGGATGCCATGAGCTCAAAGCCAGGTGTGAGCATCACAGCCCCTCCTCACGCTCCAGCCCTCTCTCACCTGGAGCCACTGCACCCCACCCTGCCGTTTCTTCTCTCTCTCAGCAGAACTGTCCTGAAAAATGATTGTTTCAATCCCTGCCTTAAATCCAATTAAGACGGTCCATGGATGTCCACAAAGGATTTTTTTTTAGCATCAAGGTGAGCCAACCTTACCTTGCTGGGCGTCCATGAGGGCAAGAAGAGAAAATGGCTTTTCTTGGTCAACTTTTTCATTTCTTAAAGATACCCAGAGATGAAAGGAAAGTTTGTTGTGACCAACGTGCATCTGACTGGTTTTGGTTATTTCCAGTTCTTGGTGAGTCTGAGAATCACAGAATCATGGAAACACAGAATGGTTTGGATTGGAAGGGACCTTAAAGCCCATCCCCTTCCACCCCCTGCCATGGGCAGGGACACCTTCCACCATCCCAGGTTGCTCCAAGCCCTGTCCAGGCTGGCCTTGGACACTTCCAGGGATCCAGGGGCAGCCACAGCTTCTCTGGGAACCCTGTGCCAGGGCCTGAGCACCCTCACAGCCAGGAATTCCCTCCTAATATCCCACCTATCCCTACCCTCTGGCAGTGGGAAGCCATTCCCTGTGTCCTGTCCCTCCATCCCTTGTCCAAAGTCTCTCTCCAACTCTCTTGAAGTCCCCTTGGGAAGAACAAGTTTTAGTCAAATCCACCCCAAACAAAATTTCTTTGATTTTTGTTGTATTTACTTCAGCCATGAAGCTTTAAAAAGTCATCTTATCATGGGATAGGTCCTGACAGTAGATTTGTAAATCCATTTGGGAATGGCTCCTATCAAAGAGGACTCTGCAGATTTACTCCTCCATCGTGGATATCATGGACAACCTCAGAAGGACCAGTCCAAGGCACAAAGGTTTGTTCAGAGCAGGACACTATGACCTGTCTGAAATAATGAATAAGTCATGACTGTCAAAAATCTGAAACAAACTGTGGGAGTGGGTGGGCGAAATAGGAGCTGGCATTCAGGAACCTGTACCAAGGCAAAGGCTCCTCCTTGGAATGACTGGGAAGAGCACAATTCCAAACAAGGTGGCCTTGGGTTTGGATTTTTGGTGGTTTGGGTTTGATTTTTTGGACCAAATGTGTTTGCAAAGGGTCATTAACACATTATGTGGCATTCCCAGATCTGCGCCAGGGAGTTTTTAGCTTCACATCACTGGCTTGGCACAGGCAGGGAATGGAAAAGATCAGGGGACAGAGGGGAAGACAAACATCCCTTGGGTGCAGATCCCCTGGGATGGGGAGGATCCATCCTGGTCATCTTTAGCTCTCAAAGGGAGCTGAGAGAAATTCACCCAGGGAGGGGAAGTCTCTGGGGACTCTGGTGTAGTACAAGGCAGGAACTTTGGTTCTCGGCAGGCTAAAATTTGCAGGTCCAAGGGGCTCTGCTTTTTGTAGTTCCCTGTTTCCTTGCATTCACCAAATCCCAGGAAGACTAAAGAGGCTGCAGCTTCATCTCCATGATGAAAGTATTCCAAAGTTTGTGCAGCATCCTCAGCCAGAGCCTGGCTAAATCAGTTCCCTGTGCTTTCTGTGTGTAAACCTCCAATTTCAGAGATTTACTAGTTTTACCAACCCCAGAAAGGCTGAAAAAAGATAATAATTGTTATTATTCATCTCATTGCAGTAAATTTTGCATGTGCCAAGCAGAAATGCCATTCCATCCCTTTGGGAGGTGCAGACAGGACTGGCCTCCTGCTCTCCAGCACTTCCTGGTCCAAATGCCCAAATCCTGTAATTTCATCTGCAGCGAGGCTGCAATGGAAGATGTGACAGGAATTGTTCTTCCTGCTGATATAAACTCATGTTTTAACCACAAGGCCATCCACCTTTGTTGTGCCTTTTCCAGTCTCTGAGGATCTGGAATTATTGCTCAGTGAGTGTGGCTGATTTAACCCCCTGGAACTCTCACAAGGACAGTGACCATGGAATTTAGGGCCAACTGAGTGACCACAGAGAACCTCTGCTGAGTGTCCCATCAACATCTTTCTGTCCTGGCTAAGTACAGTGCACATCTCCACTGGGATTATAAGGAGAATTAGGAATTTTAATGGGATGAACATCCAAAATAGCTGCCTGTTGTTTGAAGTGACCGTGGATTTCAGTTTTAGGGAAGCATTGGCTTTGTTGGAGAAGGATTTCCTGTTGGTCTAACTCACTCTGTTCCTGTTCATGAGATCTTCACAGGGCAGAAACCTTACCACAAGAATCTGTGAATTTGGCCAATCAGCAGCAGCTCTCCAGGGATGGTGCTCTCCTCATGTCTTGCCCCAGGAAGAAATCAGGGTTTTTGCACAGGCGGGTGGTGGCACCAGCCCTGCAGCCTGTGCAGACATGTCCCAATTCCATCAGCAGATGTGTCCCAGTTTCCTCAGGATGGTTAAACTGGTGGGATGTGGTGCTCTGGGTGTGAGGAGCTCAGGCAGACCTGTGGGTTGCAGGTAGCTCCTTTTGGCCAAGTGCCTGCGGCCTCAAAATTCACAGGGAAGGCATCTGAAAGCACATGAAACATTCTTGGTTCAAGAGACAGCTTGGAAGTCACCTTCCTGTCCCAGGAGACGTCTTCCAGATTTAAAAAAGAAATTAAAAAATTAAAAAATCTTGCCTTGCCTTTGGAAAACCATCAAAACCTCAAATATGTTCCTGGACTGACTTCTTAAAACAGTGTGGGTTGAGTTGTTGGAAACATTTCCTTCCAGCTATCGCAGAAGGAGGCAGGCTGGAGCTGGAAAAGTCTTTCCCAAAATCACCCAGCAGACTTGGAGCTCCTGACTTCTTCCAGCACCAAGAGTATCGGAGCTCCTGGATTCCAGTTCCATGCTCAAGAGGCCCCGTTTTGTCTCCGGATGAGGGAAAGCAGGCTACATCCAGGGAAGCTTTTAGCTTAGTATCACTTCCCACCTGGAAGACGCAGGGTTTGTTTCAGAGAAATAGTCAGGCAACAGTTATTTAGAAGCAAATAATTCCCAGTGAGGGATTGCACTGACCTTATAAACTGTGCAAGTGAACCTGTGGGCTCCTTCCCTCCCCTGGTGGAATTAGCTCCATAAAATGCTTTGCAGTCCATTTCTTGTGGTCTGCATTTATACATATTTTACTCCATAAACATACGTTTAATGTCCCCTTGGAAATTATTTCCTGCCCATACTTAAAGCTCCGCATCATCCTAGGGCAGCAACTGGATGAAAAATAATTGAAACCATTAAGATCAGCTTTTATTTCAAAGGGGGAAAAAAAAAAAAAGGTAATTGCTGGAATGTGTCTTTTTCAAATTACACAGTCCCTGGGATGCCTGTGCCACTGGTGTGTTTTAATGCTGTAACAAAATTGAGGTTTTCCAATGAGTTGTGATATTACATTTCTGACCACACGGGACCAGAGGGACCCGCTAACACCTGACTTCTGCCTCCCCCTCCAAGCAGGGACGTACACCCACAGGCTGCTTTGGAACATCAATTATGCTCCTACTTTTCCCTTAGAATTGCAATTCTTCGGGATTCTTTCTCTCCGGTTTTCGTCTCGTCCAGGTGTCAGAATTGTAACCCCTCGCTGTTCCTGCTTTGCCATGAAAAAGGTGACTCTGAGTTGGTTCTGGATGGAGTGAGGCTGTTGTACTGATACTGAAAAATTTTACCTAAGTTAGGCTATTCTTTTTCCTCTTTCACCAATTTTGTGGCAAGTCTGCATGAGATTTAACATGAGTTGATATTTTCTATGGGTAGAATTAGTGTGATTAAAGATGAGATCTTAAAAATTAAACCAATAGTCCAGCTTGACCTCAGATGTGCACAGGCCCAAACAACACACTGTGCTTATTAACTATATTCTACTGGGGGAATGAATTCACCTGTACTGGCATAGAGAACATCTACACTGGGTTAAATATCACCATTTTAGGGAGAGTTAACCAGGACTCTCACCAGCTCTTTGTCCGCAGTGAGGGTCCTGGCGGTCATTTCCCACTGACCCTCCGGCCTCCATCTGTGCCCAAAATTGCCACCTAAGTGAACTCCCCCCACAGCCCCCTCCTGCCTCTGTGGCTTGCTTTAATTACAGCTGCTCCTGCTGGTTGTGGGCACGGATCCTAATTAGATGTAAGTGGCAAGGAAAGAAAGCGTTAAGAGCCGATCTGAGCTGCTGCTTGAGAAATACAGCCTGAAATAAAAGAAATTGGGGTCACCACCTGACTACACTTCTCTAATGCTGGCTGCTGATTAGCTCGTGTTTACATGAGTGGCTACAGCTCCTGCTTCTGTGGGAGGCTTGTGGCTCCTCAGCAGTGACAGGCAACGAGTGCTGGGCAGTGGGCACTGATGGATTTGTCATTTTGCAGGTTTTAATTGTCTGGAGGAGCTTCAGGACCCTTGGGAGTGGGGGAAGTATTGATGGTTGTGACGCGCTGTCATGTTACCATAACCCTACGGGGGAAACTGAGGCCTGGCCAGGGTGAAATGGGAATAAGGGTAGAGCTTAAATCAAGCAAATGGATGCTTTGGGTGTTGTGCTTTGTCCTCAAAATGGTGGAGGGATGGTTTTGGTGCTCAGCTCTACCTATTTCCTTCATACAACTCAACGTGACCTGGCCACGTGAACCATCAGCACAGAAACCCCCTGAGTGCTGGGCTGATCCCCAGCGTGGGCAGCAGGACAGGGGGAGTTCTGCCCCTCTGCCCCACTCAGGTGAGACCCCACCTGCAGAGCTGCTCCAGCCCTGGGGTCCAACATCAGAAGGAATTGGAGCTGCTGGAGAGAATCCAGAGGAGGCCACGGAGCTGCTCCCAGGGCTGGAGCCCCTCCGCTCTGGAGCCAGGCTGGGAGAGCTGGGGGTGTTTCCGTGGAGAAGGGAAGGCTCCAGGGAGAGCTCAGAGCCCCTTCCAGGGCCTAAAGGGGCTCCAGGAGAGCTGGCGAGGGATTGGGACAAGGGATGGAGGGACAGGACACAGGGAATGGCTTCCCACTGCCAGAGGGCAGGGTTAGTTGGGATATTGGAAGCAGCCTGGAGCTGCTCACAGATGGAATCAATCGCTGAGGTCATGGAAGAGCCAACACAGCTCTCACGTAGCTGCTCCACTCGGGACTTCTCCGTGGTGTAGGAGTGACTCAGGAAATGCCTGTGGCAGAGCTGGGGACTGAACCCTCTTCTCCAAGCCTTGACTGACCGGCACCGCTGGGCTGTGACCTTCACTGCTCACATCTTCCACGGAAGTCAACAAACCTCCAGGGAGAGGGGAGCCGGCCTGAGGAGAACAGCTTGCAGGAGGAAGGCTTTGATGGGAACTGGAGGATGAGCCAAGCTAACAAAGAATTAATTGCTATGAGCACAAAAAAAAAACCCCAAAAAAGAAAACTCAATGAACTAAAATAAAAAAAAATCTGTCTATTCCTGTAGCTGAGGTTTGTGTTCTGCCACAAGCCCAAGACAAGAATCATTGTCGCATCCAGCCATGGACGGTGTGTGGGTTTCTCTCTGTGCAAGAGTCATAAGTTTAAAAAATTTATTGATTTTATAATTAAGGAACTCTGCAATACATAAAGTTAAAAGCCGTGCAAACATATACACAGAGACCACATAAAGATAAACAAACATTTAGATTTAACACAGCATAAGTGCAATAATCACCCATAAATGTAGTCATCACCAACTGTTTAATATAGATCAGTAGCAAACAAAAGAATAGATGGGATGGAAATTATTATTTGTACTAGAGGAGCTGCAGAGGCCACAAGCAAGATCACATCTCTGCTGTGGCAGGCAGCACCCACATACATAATGAGAGGCAGCCCTGGATGTAAACAGCTCCAAAATCAAGTCCAAATTCAGGAAGAGAAGCAGTGGAAGTAGGGATATCCTCCCATCTGAAGGTCATCAGACTGCCAGGGCAAAGCTGAGTCCTCCTGATGCCCAGATCCACTTCCACCACAGAGCATACAAATGAGATTAAACTGGCAATTGGTTTTATTTCAGGCATCAAATAAAAGTGTCAGGAAAAATAATGCGATTTCTTCCCAGGCTGTTTTGGCAGGGGTAGAAGCACTTTTTCAGCTGGTGGCTGTGGGGGACCTGAGTTCATGGACCACCTGCCCAGTGTGTGGGGAGAGACTCTCTGCCTTCCTTTCAGTGCTTTTCTGCTCTTTAGACATCACAAAACGTTCACTGGGCAGGAACTGCGAACACAGTGTCCCAGCAAGGAGCTCATGGTGTCATTTTTCTTCGGCTACACCAGTCACAGGGTAGGATTAATCTCATTTAACTGGAGATGTTTATATTTTAGATACCTCAAAACCTCCCTCGATCCTCAGCAGAAAAAAAAAAATCCTTTTTTAGCCTTTTAGGGAATGTTAAGACATTTTATCCGAGGCACGGCAGCCCCTGAGGGTCAGCTGAGGGGTATCTGCGGTGGGGTGGTGCCTGAGCTGGGTGCCAGGGGTGACCACTGTGGTGCAGGTGCCCTAAATTCAAACTCTCTCCCCTCCCAGACGCAGCAGAATTTGGAGAACGCTCTCCCACCTGCCAGAGGAGCATCACGTGGGGCTACAGGAGGGAGGGGGAGTGGGATGGACGTGGCCTTGGTCACCACCACCTGTGTTTGCCCCTGGTCTCTGCTGCATGGGACATTTTCTCTGCAATGTGCTGCCTGTTGCATCATTAGCCTGATCCTCTGATGAGCCTTTCATGGTTTCTCAAGCTCCTTGAAAGTAATGGAGGCTAATTTATCACCTTAAATTACTGCAGGATCTGAAAGCCATAAGGAAAAAGCTGTATATTATTTCTCCTATTGCCCACCCTCTCTCCCTCTGCTCTAGTGAGGGCTGTGGTCCCAGGACGTGCAGAATATGTCGAATTTCATGTTGTCTAATTCCCCCAAAACAGATTTTTCAGAAATAAAGACAACTCCTGTAGCTTTGTAATGAAATATTAAAAGCCCCTGATTAAAGAGCCATAAATCACTGAGAGGCCTTTAAATTTCTGTAATGTCTTATGGCCTGGCATGCACTGATTGCAATCTCACGCTCATTTTGCAAGGGTAAAAGACAGGTACCTCTAAACATTGGCCATCAGCTGTTGATCTCAGGTAAAGGATAATGGGGAAGGAGTGAGAGCAGCAATTAAATCAGGGTAATAAAAATGTCCTGGTGGGACAACCCCTGAGCACTGGGGTTTGTGTCCTGGAGGAAATGGTATTTCTGGAACAGCAAGTGTGGCATGGGGTAAAATGTAAGATTAATATCTCCTGGTCTGGTGGGACAAGATGAACTCTCAGATTCCTCCCAACCCAAACCATTCTGTGATTCTCTGATTTTTCCCTGGGGCTCTGTCCTGGTCTGTTCAATGACTCCTGCGGTGGGTGAAAGCAGGGCTGTGGTATCTGCAGGGCTGGGCATTCTCCCTGCAGCCCTGGGTGGTCCAATCCTGCTGCTCTGGAGGAGAGCCCCGTCAAATTCCCTCTGCTGTGGTGCAGGAGTGAGCTCCTGCACCAGAGTGTTCAGCTGGCGCAGGATGTGGATGAGGAACATCCTGGGTAGATCCGTAATGAGGAGCACACCTTGGGCTCCCCTTGGCTTTGCCTCATTCAGCTGAGGCCCGTCTGATCCTCTGTAAGCTCTCCTGATGGTTCAGCCAGCCATGAGCCTAATCCTGATGTTCTGGGATGCAGGAGGGAGATGGCCAAACACAGGCACTCCCTCTCCGGGCACGAGGACTGACAGATCCAGGATCTGGTCCCGCTCCATGCGTAAAATCATGGAATCATTAAAGCTGGAGAAGACCTGTGCAGGAACACCGGGTCAGGGACATGCCAGGAAAATATCTGAAAAATCTAACCCAGTTTTGGAACACCCCCCTCTCCCAAAACTTCATGCCTGGTCTACCAGAGCCAGGGGGATGAAGAAGGGCTCACCACTTCTGCTCCTCCTCTGCTGTAGGTGATTTTAATGCAATGTCTCAAAATGTGGCAAGGAAATTAATTATTTGGAAATGATGTGAAGGAAGGGAGGGTCAAACTTACTGGATAATTTATTCACTACTAATATCTCCGGCAGCTGTAATTGAGGTGCTCTTTTAATTGTCCAAGCCACTCCAAAAAAACAGCTTTTCTAATAATGGCTTCGAAGGTAAGTGTCATTCAGCTGTATAAACCTCTATCAAGGTTGGCTTTTGACTGGCTGATGGTATCACCCACTGCCTTGACTTTATTTTAGCTTATTAAAATTGATCCTAAATAAACCTGATATGCCCCAAATTATTTTTTCTTAAATTAATTTGAATGCAATTTGTTCCCAGCTAGATTTGCTGCCATGTTGCATCTCGCAATGCAAACACGAGTTTGTTGGGTCACTCTAATTAATTTGATTTTGTATCTCAGCCCTCCTACCCATCACCAGCACTAAATGGAATTATTTAGAAATAACAGAGATAATGCTGGCAAAATAACATGCTGTGACAGGACCAAGCTTTGCTTCTTTAGGAGAAAAAAATAATAATACACAACATATTGAGGTGGTTTATTTTTTGATTAAATGCTTCTGCTTTGCCTCGGCATTTATCTTTCTGAGACAGCTCCAGATCAGACCAAATGCATCATTCCATTAACATTATCTCTCTGTACATTTGAGTGGGGGTCCCCAGATAATAAAAGGGCTACGACATGCGTGGCCAGCTTGCACCTCCGGCAGCTTTTCCTCCTTCCGAGGGGATTTGTACAAGAGGTGTGAGGAGGTGGTGAGGGAGGGGGGAGGAGGTTTCTGCCCGGTTGCTTGGGTGGGAAGTCAAATGGCTTCAAAGAGATGGAGTGGAGCTCCTTCATTCAAGGGCCCAAACGGAGACTCCGGCGCCAGGAGCTGCACAGAGTGACCTGGCTTTGAAGAGATGGCGTTGGATCGTTTTATTCAACAGGCTTTGACCCAAGTCCTGAGCAACTTCAGGATGGGGGAGATCCCCTGCTTCCAACCCAGAGGGCTTGGAAAGAGGGATGGGAGAGATGCAGGTGCTGCAGGTGGTCCCAAAACATGGGAGGGATTTGGGATGAACTGATTCCCAAAAGGAGCACACGATGGTTTGGGAGAGCGGTGGAAAATAACCAGAATAATCAGGGGTGAGAGAAAGATCAGTCGAGGCCTTTCTGCTGTACTTGAACGAAGGAGATTTTTCCATGAGGTTGGGAAGTGGGGGAAGCAGAGAGGTGGAGATCTCAGCATGGTTCAGAAACAGAATAAATACCAGTGAGGGGAACATCTATAGGAATAACATGTGTTATAGGGTGTTCCCCTAGAGACGGGAAGGCTCTTATCCCAGATTTTGCTATGTGGGTGGCGGCTCTCCAAGCACCTCTGGCTGTGCCTGTGGTCAAAGGCTGAATTCCAGACCGTTATCCCAATCTTCCTGGCAATTTGTATACACTCAGAGGTGGAAGGAGGTAAAAAAAAAAGGGTTAAGAAGGAAAAAAAGTGAGAATTTGTACTCTTGAGGTGCTGCTCTTGTGGTCTTCAAAGCTGTTCTCTGGCACAGTGTCTTTTCACCACAGATGAATCCACCCAGCACAGGATAACAGGACAGCAAATCAATGTGTTTTGTACAGGTCCTACCAGTAAACAAAGAGGAGGAGGCAGCTGGCCTGTTGGTATACATGTGAATATTTATATTTTTTGGAAGTTTTCAGGAAGGGCTGGCTGGACAAGCCTCACTCCAGCACTACAGAGAGGACCTGTTCTTGTGCATATGGGAGCATGAGAAGGGAGGCTTTCTGAAGGGCCCGGCAGCACCTTTGTGTCTGTACTCCCAGGGTACCACAGTGACTATTTAACAAGTGACGCTGTTCATCAGGGAAATCTCTTTCTCTTCCCCTTCCCGTTTGCCTCTTCAGTCGCCCTGGCCCCACTCCCCCCCGTTTTCTGTCATTCCTCCCTCTGTTCTTCCTCTCTGATACCATGGTGATGAAGCCGACATATAAGAATATCTGTTCTTCACTGGGGATCCCGCAGCATCCCAAGATGAGCTTATGCTTCTCCCCCTCCCTGTCTCCCACGTTCTCCAAGTGGGTAACCCTGCGTGCTGCCAACCCCACGTGCTAACAAATATGGGCTAACCTTCCCCCTCCTCCCTGCCTCCTATTTCCATGCAATTGCCTTAGAAATCATGAATTGCAACAACAAAATTAAAAACAAACAAACAAACAAAAAATCACAAATGTTGGGCTTGGTTTGTGTATTTTTCTGTTTTTTCTTGGAGCCTGGTGTTCTAGCAAAACAAACCTCTCACCCCGTGCTGTCTATTGGGGTCCAACACTGATTTGGGGCACTTTCAGCCATTTTTGACAGGCAGTGAAGAGATCTTATTCCTGAAAGTTTTTGGAAGTAGGTGGCTGGGTAGATGTTCCCTGAGTGAGAAAAATGCCAAAGTAGGAAAGAGGCTTTATAAATACCCTGATTCAGGATTAGCCTCCAGCGACACCCACAATTAGCTGCAAGATTTGGTAGGCTGTAAAGTGAATTTTGTGTATCCTTTTCCCACTGTCTGAGGGAGGAAAACTTCCTGAAGGACCTTTCTAGATTGGCACCAACTGCAAGGGCTGGGCAACCCTGTGTCTTCCTGGGGAAATCCCTGCAGCTCTAGCCTGGCTCCTCATCTCTCTCCTGGTACCCACTGGAGCATCACCCAGGAGCTGCATCACAGCAGCAAGTCTGACCCAGGGTCTGCAATCCCGAATTAAAGCCCTAATCTCTGGTTTAGGCCCTTCCCCTCTTTAGGCTGTCCTGTTTTCCTTCGGATTTCCTCTGATTTAGGTGCTGCTTCTCCCTAGCTGAATCCAGCAGCCCCTTTCAGCGCTGTGTGCCCCCAGTGTTGGCATCCAGCCTTTCCCTCTCTCCTTCCAGTCTCCATCTCCTCCTGCGTGTCCCTGGACTGCTTTCCTCTAACTCCACCCATTTCACCACCTCATCCCTCCACCCCCAAAACCTCCCCACTCCTTATCTTCCCCCAATGCTCTCCAGCCCTCCAGAGAAGGGATTGATTGCTCTTCCAACTTCTATTGTCCTCCAAAATGAAAAAACAATGAATTTGTCTGACTTTCTCTGGTTGTATCTTATCACTGCACCTGCCTGCTTCCAATATTATTCCCTTTCACTCATCTCCTGTGGTTTAAAGTAGCCCCTCTCAGGCGACCCCTCATTTAATTCGACAGCCCCAGCCTGTGTTTTATACTCTCCTTATCATTATGGCCTGACTGCTCCCCTGGCTCCCATCTCACCCTGCCTCCGTCCATCTGCCCCTCTCCCGTGTCCACCCTCCTTCTGTTTTGTTTGGGCAAATGACAGCCTGGGTGTGACCAGCGGCGATAATGGTCCACAAATATTTGAAGGGAGAAGGAGAAAAATTGTCCCTGGGGGAGTTTCCAGGGGGAGGGCAAGGGGGTGAGTGGAGGGAGGGCTCCAGGGTTGGCAGGGGGAGGGTTGGGCCAG
>WBMZ01002233.1:18104-226820 GCA_013400975.1 Atrichornis clamosus | reverse complement strand
CCCGCACGCCGACCCCGGCCCGGCTCGGTGGGTGCCCCGGGCGGCTCCGCGGGGAGCGCGCTGGCGGCGCCGGGCTGCGAACACCGGCGGCAGCGCCGAAGTGCGATGCCCGGTGGCCCGACGGCCCGCGGCGACTCTGAGCTGGTGGGACACTGCGGGGGTTGGCGGTGCGCGGGCGGGCCGGAGTTTGCTCGCAGCCCCGGCCTCGGGGTGCAGGGAGTGAAAAGCACAGGGTTGCCAAAGCCATCCTTTGCCCTTGCCAACAACCTGCGAAGTAGCCAGGACTCACAGAAGATGAGGTTATGTGGGAAAGCCTTCCGTCAGTCTGCCATGGTTTCTTCTCTTTTTCTTCTTCCCTCCCCGCCCCTGTTTTTTTTAAATCTGTTTTTATTGCTTTTAATTGAGACATATGAGCAGCTATTGCTTGAAGATCGTGGTCATGTTTGTGGAGAGCAAATAATTTTCTGTTGCATATTAAATGTGCCTCTTAATGAGACATAAAACATCAATATATATTAATATGGTATTTATTCATAAATCATTCCATATCAAAAGGTCTGCTTCAAATATTCTCCCCTCTTAGCTAATCAGGGCATGCTACAAACTCACAGGAAGCCAAATAATTTATTAATATATGCTTAAGTAAAACATGTATCAGAAGAACGTAAGAAATCTACATTTTAAAAGATCCTGTAAAAGTACGTGATAACTTCTTGCATCAAACTGAGGTGTCTCACACTGCCATATTTCTTCTGTCGTAAAAGATTAATAAATTTAACTTGAAGTCATTCAAGACAGAAAAATTTCAGCACTTAGCACTTGATTTTGTGGGCTGGGTTGCTGGCCGCCAAGTTGCTATGGCATAAGGGAGCAGGGTGTGTTCTGCTTGTCTGCTTGTGTATTTCTTGGCTACGTGTAAGAGAAGAGTTACAAAGTAGTGCTCTGGAGAGCATAAACAAAACAGCAGAGTATCCTTTCGAGGGCTCCAATTCTCTATTAATCGTACAAATAATACTGTAGGATTATATTTTAAACAACCAGCTTCAGAAA
Organism: Atrichornis clamosus; assembly: GCA_013400975.1. Taxonomy (NCBI): domain Eukaryota; kingdom Metazoa; phylum Chordata; class Aves; order Passeriformes; family Menuridae; genus Atrichornis; species Atrichornis clamosus. The sequence goes on along the minus strand of WBMZ01002233.1, from coordinate 225,770 downwards.
AAAAAATTTTAAAACTTGGAGTCTGTCTTGCACCCTGTATATTCTGTGAGGAAGAAATACCTGCATCCCATGTCCTGATGCCAGGGCTTTCACAGAACATGCCACAGGATCCTTAATGGTGAGTAGCCATGACCAGAGTCTGTGAAAGAATATATCGAATTTTATGTACTCAATTTGCAACACCTAGGAAGAAAAAATATTAATCTACTGGTTTTAAATTAATTCAGTGAGTAATTCACAACACCCTATAAAGTACCTGTGGGATGAAAAAACAAAAACTGAAAACTACTTACACCCAAAAAACTGCCTTTTGAGCTCTGGATGTGTTGCTTTACTGCCCACATATGATTTTCCTTTTACCTTGCATCTCAAAATAGCATCAGAATAAACTCTGTACCCTGTAATAGTAAGCTGGTGCTTCAGCGCAGCTGCGCGCCCCTGTGACTGAGCCATCTCGGGTGACCCTTCATAGTGCAGTTGTCCTTGGTGATTCTGCACCTCAGCTGCCGAGGGAGGGCTCAGCACCCCCACGTGTCAGAGATGAGCTCACACGGTGCATCCCTGGCTTTTACAATTATATTAGAAATGGTGTATTTATTTTTTGTGCCACTGCAGATGTAGCTGAAAATTTGACCACCTTTCCCCTTTGTCACTTGTATTAGCTGTTAACATTGTGTAAGGGCTTCCCAGTTGTGAGCACACTAAATATAGCTAAGATGATCTCAGGCTGGGGTGAATAATATATTAACACATAGACCATTCATATGGGGGGAGGAAAAACATTCCAAGTGGTAAATTATGGTGTGATTAGACCAGTTTCAAAAAATACATAGCTTTGTATCTACCATCACCTCATTAATTTCTGAGGTTGTGGCAAAAGTCATCTAGATATATAATGCAGAATGTGTTTAAGAAAATGCATTCTTTTTAAGATTCAAAGCAAGCTGAGATCAACTTGGCTTTGCATTTACCATGTTTTAAGGCACATATCAATACTTTATAAATCAGGGCTCAGTTGCCTAGTACCATTGTGTAACATAAATATATTTAACCTTGAGTCATGCAAAATGAGCCTTTGAAGCAAGCATATACACACTAAAATCAATGATCCTAGAAAACCCATATAGGATAATGTCTTGTATAAGGAACTAAGTGTCAAGGCAGGCAAGGAACTGTTTAGGGAAGCCTAAGGTATGGGAATAAATTTTGTAGTGACACTGCTAAGTAATACTCATTACTGAAAATATCCATTGATTTTAGCAAGATCTTTAGCTGAGCATTGACCAGAGGTCCAAACCTGCACAGTATAGCTTCTAGGTATAATACAGATCTTTATATTATATTCCTAAGAAGGGACAGAGGTGATGGTAAATTAGAAGACTGTTGGTTTTCTTTGTGTGTTTTTTGGGGGGTTTTTTACTAGAAAACATCACTTGATTATTTTTATGAGGTATCTACAGGAATGAGAAGCAAATCTGTCAGCATAAGTTGCACATCTTTCAACATCTTGATTTATTTCTCTTCTCACTGAACAATATAGAATTTAATTGACATATGGGATGCCATGGAGGATCGAGACCAAGTCACCATGGGCATGCCAACCCTCACAGAGAACAGTGCTGCAAGAAAGGTGGGGATGTACAAATGAGCACCATGCGGTTGGATGACTGGACAAATGATGGACAACACACACCTTTAGTTGAGGACCATGAAATGTTGATTCTTCATCTTCGAACTACTGTTCTTTTCGTGCCTGCTGTTCCCAGAACACGTGCAGTCATCCTCTGGGTATGCAGTGGTTGTGTATTTGCAGCTAAGAAACAAACAAGTTCATTGAGAAATCAACTGAACACTCCTTGAAGTTATCCTTGAAGGACCATCTTGGGCAACATCATGTCCTTGTCTGTGGTTTCATTCATTACATGGAACCCCGAATCATGTAGTTTTATTCAGAAGAAAAAATTATAAAGATCATCTTTTACTTTTTGCTCCTGTGGAACGGCAGATCCTCATGTCTATAATAGTTGGGAACTTCTAATTTTAAGCCTCGATTTATTTCTGAGTACTTTATTCCCATTCGTCTTCCCTGACGATGCTAGCCTTGACTTGAGCTGGCTCACCGTTATCCTGTGTTTTAATGTCTTTATAATGTCCCCTCCATACTTTTGCTCTTCTAAATCTGTACTTTCACAGTTTTGTTTTGTAAGTTGGATCCTCCTCTTTTCTGCTTATTCAAGCTCTATTTTTGTATCACCATTTTATTTGAGTTGAGTTTCCTTCAATATAGGTGAAATTACATACCAGTTTTGGACCAGGTGCTAAATGCAACCACTTAGAAAGAGCTCAGAGTGACAAGAGTGCCCTGAACTGTAAGCCGGTGTCCACTCTGCTGCTTCCTCTGCTCCATCACATTGCTGGCTAATAGTTACCTTCTGGCCAAATAGTATTGACAAATATTTCTTTTGTTTCTTTTGTTTTCAATTGATAACACCCAGCTCACAGCAGAAATTCCTGCATTTAACTTCTACATGTATTATCCTGTTTTGCCTCACTGTATTTTTCACTTTATGCCTTATTGTGACCTTCTGGTCACTCCGTATTTGTTTTGTCCAGTCACCAGATATTCATCAGTCAACACTGGCAGTGCCCCTGAACTTCGTCTCACCAAAAGCCTCCACTGGCCAGTGCCTCCCTTTGGCCAAGGCCAAGCGACAGCTGCTCCCTGAGGAATATCACCAGCAGCATGCACCTAGCCTGATGATTTGCCAATACAGTACACCTCATTTTCTCCTCTTTGTCCAATGCCTTACTGTATTGACATTCTTGTACCAACTCTCATCCTCTTCAGCTTAACTAACAATTTCCCATGTGCCACTGTGCCAAAGGCTTTACTCAGTACCAAAGTGATCAATTCTGTGGAATTACCCTTGTCAAGAAAATGATTTATCTTGTTTTAAAAAAGGGATCAAGTTAGGCACAATATACTAAAACTGGCTTTTATCTGATTTTCATCATGTAATTTAGTGCAAACCACACACCAGTCCATAAACTCAGGAGATCCTTGTAGTGCAAGCAGAATCAAAGTTTTGTTACTGGTTGATGATCAGGATCACACTAGAGACAGCAACTAAGCAAATCTGAAACAATGAGACACGATTTGTACAGTTTTCTTAATACATCTAAAGAATATGGTTTCATTCATGTTTCATAATGGTTTCAGCAAATGTCCACAAGGATGACAGTGGTTTGCAATTTTCCAAATTTCAAACATCATTGGTTATGACATCTGACAGTTTGTTTGTGAGAAAAACAAATACAAGCTGGAAAACGTGTTCAGATGGAGCCTTCTCTACATAAAGCTTGTCTAGTCAGGACTGAAATTCAAGTTCTAGGCCAATTATTTGGTAACATACTAATTTGATTTCTGTAACACTTTGATTTGATATAATGGGAAACACTTCCAAAACAATTAAATAATCTTTTGAAGGCATTTGTAAGCTTTATTTCATTATTTCCTAATTGTGAAATGCATGCAGTAGCAATAACAGATCTAACAATGAGATAAATAGAAATGAAGTTTTCTTTCTTAACATGATACATCAAAAACATATACATCTCCTTCCTCTCCTGGCACCTGTTAATGTCCAGCAGAAGTATAAATTGAGTGTATGCTCACTCTAACAGCAGCTCTTCTCTTTTAAAAGCAGATTTTCCATAGCTCGTTTTCAGTATTATGATTTCCCATATTGTTTTACCTTGCTTGTTCTTACCTTCCACTTCTTCCTGTGATGGGAAGAGACTCTTAAGGATGACCCACCTCAGCCTGGGCAGGACACTTTGTGCAGGATGGGTGAGAGGAAGCTGCATGAGGAGAGACTCAAGTGGTTTGATGGGGGGGTTGGGCTGTAGAGCTGGAAGGGTGGAGATCTGTGACACCCTGTGGGTCCCTTGCCCGCACAGCAGAATTGCTGTCCTCAACCAGGCTATGCTGCCAAAGTACAAGCAGCATAGGGACTAGCTCTGCACGGGGCCCAACATCTTCATGATATGATCCAGCATTTTCTTTCCTTCTTTATATGTGGGTTGTTGTGGTTTTGTCTCCTATACTTTTTATTTTCCATGACGGTTTTACACTACTCCTCATTACTTGAACTACAGAAATTCTGCCAATGGGACCATTTTCTCATAATGAGACCCATATCCCTGCAGAGGCCATAGCTCCAGTCCATAATCATTGTTCAGGGTAAAAAGAAGAGACAAGGAAAAAGAAACAGAGTGAAGAGAAGGATTGTGCAGTCTTTCTTGAGGATAGGTATTCTGACTGTTTTCAACAGCAACTAGAAGAATTTGCAGTTATGGTGAGGGAAGATTTTGCAATCAAAGTAGTTAGAAACTGGGAGGTCATTTTGGTAGATAGACTTTTCAAGGGGTTGGACTTCCATATTCTCTCAGGGAATGTGATCCAGAATGTCTTCAGTACTTAAAAACATTTTAAGTTAGATGTGGAAAATAAAAATACTTTGTTATTTAGCTTGCATACAAAATTAAATTTGTGAAATACTAGCAATTTTATTTTCTAGGTAACTTTACAGAGTTACTAAAAGCTATAAGAAGGTATATATCAACGCCCTAGACTGCACAGAACATTGAAGCACACAAAATAAAGAAAACAAGTTTAATGAGGTAGGAAGGCTCTCAGTGCCAATGCAGAAATGAAAAAAGTAGATCAGCATTGGAGTCTCAAATCATCTCTTGTTGCAAAGTGAGTATGCACAGGCTGCTTAGAAAATAAATGATGCGCTCAAAGCTGGTAGAGGAATGCTGTTCCCAACAAAACACTTCTTTTAACATGTGGTCCCATCAAGCCACTTCTCCACTAGTCACACTGTAAAAGCTATAGATCTGATCTGTCATTATGCAGTTGCAGCACGCTTAAACATTTCTGGTTACTGCAGACTGAGAGCTATTTAATACCACAGAATAAAAAAATACAACGCTGAAAAAATAGAATGTCATCACAGTAAAAGACAGATCAGTAACTCTGTTATGACTCAGTAGCTCACAATAAATTATTTAAACGACTTGAGCTCAAGAATGACCTTTCAGCCATTGCAAGGCAGGAAAAATATTTTCCTTTCTTAACTTCCACAATTCAAATCCTACTTTTTTCCATCAAAATCAGAGGACCAGGATGTGGGAACTTAATATCATTAATCTCAGAGTGTGAAGTCCTGAAGCACCATCAACCAGGTGTAGATGGCCACATGGTAACGGAAGGATTGGGAGAGGATCTGCTGGTCAGAAACCAGAGGCATATCACGCTGCTTGGCATAAATTCTAAACATTTATGAGAGAATATTTTAAACTGATTAAAAAAAATCCTTCAGATTATTCAGTTTTGTAAAATTCATGTCTTTAAACACATATCCTAATTGATTCCAAGTTTTAAAAATAAACATTAGGTAAATATTATTCCAGTGCATTGTTTGGACATCCAATGCACGTCAGAAATGTGTAGGTCAACATCCATTACCTCCAAGTATCTAGATACCTGTATCCCTTTCAAATCTGAACTACACATGTTTTTAATAGTAAGCCATGCACTTGTAAGCTGTGTCGAGCCATGGTTTAGGAGTCTCCTTTCCTCCCCGGTCAGGTGCCGGTGCTGAGGGGCTGGCAAGGGGGAGCTGCAGGAGCCTCTGCGGGGAGAGGCGGGGGCTGCCCCGGCTGGGCACAGCCAATTCCAGCCGGCTCCGAGGTGCCCGCTGCAGCCGTGCTGGGGGTGCTTTGGGCAAAGTGCATTTCAGAAAGGGACAAACACTTAATTTTTTTTTTTTTAAATTGTGAAAAACAGCAAAATGAACAGCAAGGAAGGAGTAGTAGGATGAGGGGAGGTTCTCCAGGCATCAGAGCATGGTTTCCCTGCAGCCCCTGGGGAAGGTCACACAGTGACAGATGGCCGTGCCCTGCAGGGCCTGCAGCCCACGGAGACTCCAGGCTGGAGCAGGGAGCAGTGCAAGAGGGATGGAGCAGCAGAGGAGAGCTGCCACAGGCTGAGCACTATCCCTGTCGTGAGCTTCTGTGCTACCTGGGACTGGGGGAAAGGAAGAGGAACTGGAAATGAAAGGATGAAGTTGAAAAAAAAGGTGAGGGGTAGGAGGAATCTGTTTTAATTTTTGGCCTTTATTTCTCACCATCCAACACTGTTACTAATTGGCAATAAATTAAATTAGTTCTTGCCAAGTCAAGTCTGTATTGCCCATGAAGGTACTTACTCCATGAATGGTTTCTCTGTCCTGACCTGCAAGCTTTCAATTTTATTGTCTCCTCCTTTCCTGCTTAGGAGGAGATTTAGAAGAGAGCTGATGTCTGGCAGCTGTCCAAAGTTAACCCACCACGTCTCTATAGGCGAATTTGCAATGCTGCTGGGGGATCTATGTCAACCGCCACTATGGTGTATGTACTATATGGGGAAAAGCCAACACATCTAGTGGCTGATTTGGTGCTGTTTTGTAAAATACCTTGGAAGAATGATGTTCAGTAGTTTTGGGGGATCAAAAGTTAATTTTGGCACAGTGTTACAAAAATATCCATTCATTTATCTTTAGTATTTCCACATCTGAGTTCTGTTTAAGCCAACAAGATTTTCATGTTTGACAGCTTTAAGAAAATTAAATGGTTCTTTTGCTAGAGTGAGTTAAAAAGTTGTTGGGGTTTTTTTGTTGTTGTTCTTCCGTTGGTTGGTTTGTTGGTTGGTTGGCTGGGGTTTTTTTCCCAGAGATAGCTTTCCCACTAATGGAAATTGATTGAGTCCAATTCTCATATAGAGAACACACCAAGGAATTTCTTCAGTGAAGTATCAAATGAGCTGAGGATACTTCTTCACATTCAACGGAGACAAATCAGCACTCTGCAGATTCATGCAACTCCACCATTAGAATGCAGGTAATATTTTTTGGTCATTGACCTGGAAATTTTTCTATAACTGTGTGTTTGCTACTCTTTATTTTAAATAATTCACTTTCCATTATTTGTGCTAGGAACAATGAAAAAAAACTATAGAAGTGTTTTGAAAGTGTAGTGATTTGTACAGAAATTGTGAGGAGGAAAAAACGGCTTTAGAGGAATCAGTCTGGAAGGGGTACCAAAGTATGTGTACACGTAGCAAATCAGTGGTTATGGGACCGCAACTTTAGCCAGGTTTTCAGCACATTGTTAAAGTGTTCTGTGATAACATCAGATTAATTATCAAAATATGTACCTAGTTCACATTAGTACCTAGAATATGGTATATGAAATTATATAAAGATGATTAAAAATGTGATCCATTTCTAGAGCCTTAAGGGTGTTGTGCACAGATCTTGAAAGGTTTATAATTTTGATAACAAAAGATAATAGTGGCTATTTAACAGTCATCTATGTCTTTCCTTTCCATGGTATCATAATAGCATGGCAATGCCAACTGGGAGTGGTGATGCTGGATGCTGAAGGGAACTCAAATAGTACAAGCTTTAGTAAATGCTGCCAGTATCTGAAAATACTGAGAAGGGGAAAATAACGAGTAGGGGAAAAAACATGGAGAAGTTCAAACCTCTTCTAGTCTGTGTATCAATGAATTAAATAGAGTGATGGGAATGATGGCACCAAGTTGAGTGGTGCAGTGGACACACCTGAAGGATGGAATGCCATCCAGAGGGATCTGGACCAGCTCAAGAAATGGGTCAATGGGAATCTCATGCGGTTTAACAAGACTGAGTGTAAGGTGCTGCACCTGGGTCGGGGCAACCCCCAATATCAATACAGGCTGAGGGATGAACAGATCGAGAGTAGCCCTGCTGAGAAGGACTTGGGGGTGCCACCTGGTCTCGTGAAAGGTGTCCCTGCCCATGGCAGGAAGGTTGGAACTAAATGGTCTTTAAGGTCCTATCCCACCCAAGCCATTCTGTGATTCTATGATTCCATGGAAGTTGATTGTATTTAGTTCCAAAGGTTGAAGGCAGCAGAGAAAATATTAATTGGCCGCTAATGCTCATTGCTTGCACATTCCAATCTTCTGTGCAGTATCCTTTCCATCTGAGTGAGGCTATTACTGATTGCTGGGAAGCTGTAGCCTGAGAGAAATTTTTTTTCCTAAAATGAGTACCACTGAACTTATGAGTCAAATTCATACAGGTTCAAGAAATATTAGTGGAGCACCTTTGGCACTGCTCCTTAGCTTCTCCAAAAGCAGAGCTTCAAGGAAGGGAAATGTGCCACCTGTCCACCTGAAATTCCTGTTTTCCTTCTTTCAGACCACAGCAGTTTACAGGACAGGAAGGAAGAAATCCCACTCTGGAGATGCTTCCTTCTTACCCCTCAGAGAATTTTCTACAGGTTTCTTTGTTTTGCCTGCCCCTGCTGGGAACATGCAAGTGAGTATATGGTCGACTGGAGCCTGTATGGTGTGCTGTCACTGCACACCAGCTGCCTGTTATTCAAGAAATGTTGTAAAACATCTCAGGGAGTCTATGACTAACACAGTTTCAGTAATGATCCAGAAACAGGCACTAGAGCAGGAGTTAATTAGCAGCCACCCAGCAGTACTAAAGTGAAATGGAAAGAGTCTGTGTTTAAAACCCCACGCCCTCTCCAATCCACATAATTCACATTCATCACTCACTGTACAAAAGCAGGCACTTAACTCTTTGATTCTCTAAGTGCAAAACCAAAGCAAGGCAAATCTTTTCATATGCTTTGTAGTACCAGATGCTGTACTGTCCTTTTACAGCTAATTAAAAGCACATGATTTTCCAATTCACTCAGTACAGAAAAATGTGTATTTTGGTGCCATATCACTTCAAAGGAGCACGTCATGCTGCAGATTAGAGAGCAATAAGTTGAGATCCTGTTGTGATCTGAAAAAAGAATGAACAATAATGGTTGGCCTTTATCCTCAGGAGTCTTAACAAATTCTCATAGTCCCCTGATGTATAGTCAGATGCCGTCTCTGCAGCAAAATCCCTGCAGTTAAGCAGTGTAGGAAAAGGATTTGGCAGCTTCCCTATGATATGTATATTCAAGTGGATATTATTCAGTGAGAAAGGTTGGCCTGTGTGGCTGAAGTTATTTCCAAGCAAAATGCTTGCTCTAGGTCTGGGCCAGCAAGGAGAAATACTGGTCTCTTGAAAGACAAGATGTAAAGAGAGAGAGGGAGACCATTTTTTTTCATGAGTTCATGGGTTAATAATTTAGTATTTGTGATCTATTTTGAGGGCTCTGAATAAAAAAATCAACCTATAAGTGCTGAAATCCCACTCTTTTGAATTTGCAGTATAATTAAATATATGGGAATTATGCAGTCAAAAGGTTCACAAATCAAATTGTTGGGGTTTTTTTAACAACTTTTAGTTTGAGGATAATTATCTACTGCACCGTCAGTACTGGATTTTTCATACTTTTTCTATGTTCATATTCATATGCTAAAGTCATGCACATTAAAAAATATATTCTTCTGGGGCATTCCAGCAGATATTTTAATCAGTTAGGAAAAATGATCAAGAAACTAAAAGATTTGAAAAGCACTTTACACTAATGCAGATTGTGTTTCAGGCAGAGAGTGTGTCACAGTTTATATTAAAAAAAAAAAATGAAGACATTTTCTCCTTTTTACTCCTATCTTATTTTTTTCCCAATATGCTGTGCTTGTTTTCATTTGACTGATCCTAACTTTCACTTTCCCACACATTTCATTTTTGTTGATGGTGGCCTTCTCTCAAAGTTTGGTGCAGAAATTTTTCTAGTGGTTGTTTCTAATCAGGGTAACACATCTGCGAGAGAAGATTGACAATTTCCTTTTTTTTTATGCTGAGAATTTTAAAAAGCGCAAGCAAATGTTTATGTCAACACAGACATGGATTTATTGCACACTAGTGTTAGACATGAATCACACTAACAAATACAGGATTCTATTGTGTATATTTTGTAAATATTTGGGTTCATTGTTTGTGAAACCAAGGCCTAAAATGTACATATTTATACTGATAAGCATGCATATGTTCATAGAGATCATGGTCATTTAGAAGGTAGGAAAGGAACTACTCCACATGTACATAGTAATAGCCAGGGACTTCTAGATATGGAATGTTAATAGAAAAAGACAAAACATGGAGTTATTGAATTCACTGCTCAGATTAACTTCTTTATTGTGTTCAGAATTCTTATATAAAAGAAATATAGACCCTTTCAGAAGCCTTTTATGAACCCCTCAGGAAAGCAAATCCTGGATCCTGAGGTAGTGGCTGGAGCAGTGAAATTTTACAGTCTGTAGAAATATTTTTTTCAAGAACTCTATACTTTGTAGCCTTTAGTTGTGCCATTGTTATTTCATGGCCCTAACCGTAAATGTAAACATAATGATTTAGTGTAATACACTCTGTTATCTTTTGGCACAGCAAGAATATTGAGTATTCACTTGAGTCAAGAACGACTGGAAAACCTCTGACTTTGAAGCACATCTAAAGAACTTCTGTCAGTACAAGTTACACCACACAAACACACACAAATAAATATGCGTTGAGAGCAGTAGATTAGTGCTGTGCATTACACACTCTGCAGTTCCACAGGCCTGTGAAAATAGTTTTGAAGGACTGTAAGCCTGCTGGTGATCAAGGCACAAATACCACAGAAAACACAAAGGAAGTAAGTAAAAGAGGATGAGCCTACGAAGGGCAGCGTTTTTATATCAACCCTGTTAATGCAGAGTTTCCTGAGCACATGTTCAGAGCAGGCTGCACTTGTGGCGTTCATTCCTGCTATGCTTCTGCTACTGCCCCTTTATTTAATGCTCATTCGTTTAGTCAGCCTGTAGGTATTAAATGGTATAAATTTATATACAAACAGTATAAAATAGCCCTCACTGAGAATATAAAATCAGTAAAAGCTTAGCAAATGTGAGAAACCTTGACAAGCAGCATACATTTACTTCATTTTCATTATGGTAACAGGAAATTACATGATAGGGAATCATCAAACAGGAAATGTTTCAAAAGAGAAAAATAAGCCAGGGTAGAAACCACAAAGGTAGTTTAGGGATCCTATCTTTATATACATATGGTTATCTTTATATATTAGAAGTTTATTTACTCTAGAAAGATTAATTTTATATTATTAGCAACTAAATGTTTATTCCAATATGGTGTCTCTCTGAACTTTAAGCTATGTTCAAACTGAGATTTTCCATCTGTGCATATGCCCAAGTCTTTAAAAGGCTAATTTTTCCTCTAAATTAGGTAACCTCTAAATTAGGTAAAGGTTTTATTCCTTCATAGGTTAAAAATATTTTTTAATACTTTTTTGAGACTTTTTCTAATTTTAAACATAAACATTTGTTACATGTATTTTCCTTCTCATCTATGGTTTGCATATTCATCAATTTGGTGAATTGCCTATACCATGTCTTTTCTTGTTATGCTGTCCTTTATTTACTAATTTATATTTTTTAATCATATAATAATTTAACCATGTATTCAGCTGATGTTCAGCACTACCCATCACATTATAAAAACAGAGATTTCTTTGACTTTATTGGGAAAATATTCCTGGGTTTTTGTCCTGTCTTGTATCCCAGGTCTCAGTAAAAGCCATATGACTTGAGCTAAACATTTTTAAATGGTTCAAAGAGCATCTAATATGGGACAAAGGGTATTCTTTACTTTTTTTTTTCAGAAATGCTTCTTTATTGTCTTCTAATGAAACTAAAGACAAGTATCTGTAGTGACAGACTGAATCTTAGGATTAAGCTCTGCTCTCCAATCAGAAATAAAATCTCAGATATGTCACCAGTAGTGCTTGCCTTCAATTTCTTAATTTTATATTCTACAAAAAGTAGATGGATAGATAGCTAGAGATAGAAAAAAACCCCAAATGAACAAAAAAACAAACCTCAAAACTCCCTTGAGTCTGGCCTTGAAAAATGCTATAATTTTTCATGTCTGTGTATACCAAGGAATTGTTACAAGTACAAGAGCTGGTGTGGACAGGAATTCATATGTTATCACTCAGTCCTGTCGGTGCTGGGCATGGGCCAGGGAGACAGTGCTGGAGCACATTTTTTGGTTAGCAAGCAGTCAAGGAAGTTCAGAGATGTCATGGCAGCATCTGAGTTCTTGGACAGCCGTTACATGACTACCTGGAACAAGTTAACACGCGTTATGAAGCACTGCAGTTCAAAACTCAGTGTCATCCATTTCGGGGCTAGACTCATGCTGAAAAATTCTTGAGTATCGAATTGCATATATGTAAGTCTATTTTCTCTTCTAAATAATGCCTTTACCTAAAATGTCTACTTTTTTTATTATTTAAATAATGACTTAAGTCAGGACAAGCTTAACTAAGAGGCTAGTCATCTTTATAATAAACATTTTCTTAAAGAACATGATTAATTTTGTTCACAGAAATCAAAGTTAACCTTTTATGGAAAATAAAGAAAAAATGTTTAAGAAACTATCAGCGCAGACCTGTGCTCTTTCTAATAAATGTAATTGTTCTAGATTAGCTAATTTACATAGATACATAGAGCTGTTAAAGATTTATCCTACCCTCCAGTGATTTAATCTTTCCAGACTGCTTTGTGCTTTCTTATATTTATATCTTCCCAAAGTAAGTGCAAGATGTTAATATTTCTAATATTAATATTAAAGCCATAACAATTCATATCCACTTACCTGTACATGATGACACATGACTGAAAGGAATCAAGTCCATCGTCATCTAGGATTTTTTTCTGCATGATCATGGTGTAACTACCCAGCTGTGGCTATGACATGAGAGTTTATTTAGGCTGAATTCGGTAGAAGCAATAATGAGCACAAAAAGATAACAAATAGATTATTTTAAAGGTGTTATAAATTACTGTCCATGCTTTATTTATGTACCAAGGGTGTACAGGCAGAGTGAAAGAAGCGAACACTCCCTCTCTTGTCTTTCTCAAGAACTGACTTCAGTCTCTGTGAAGCCAGAAAAATATTAGGGGAACCTCGATTTTGGCTCAGTCAAAGCCAAACCAGCTGCTGAAAGCTACAGACATTCTTAGGAGGGATGTGTGAACAGTTAGCACCATAAACAGTCGTGCATTAGTAAAACAAAACTAACTCATTGCCATGTGAATCTCCAGGAAGCTTGAAAGTAAAAAATCCAAGGAATTAGCTTTGAAGCAGAACAAATGTGTAAGGAAACTGAGAAGTTATTGACATTTTGTTGGCTTTATCAGGAAATTAAGGAGTAAGGAAGACTTTTCTGAGAGACTCTTTGGAGATCCTACGAACTTTGTGTTCTGCTCACCAACTTTCAGTGTTTCCTCCTTATTTATCCTGCAACTATGACATTGTAGCCAGTTCAATGTTCTTTGTCATAAAGGACTCCATCCCAGGCTCTGGAGATCTGCTGTCTATGTCCTGTCTATATTTTGTTCCAAGCTGTGCCAATAAACTCTTTGGATACCTTGGAGCATTTACCACATCCCTATCAGATGTGTGACATTATATGTGCTACAATTTGAATGAATCCAGAAATAATTCCATCTTGTCAGCTGAGCAGACAGTCTTGTCATTACCCTGCCAGCATATACATGGGGTGGTAGGAGCTGTGTGAGAAAGTAGTGAACAATCATTTGGACTAATTAAAAGCAAAGCGATTATAATACATGAATGTCATTGAAGGAATCGTGTTGAGTTGTTGCTAAGAGAAAATTGTTTTAGAGCTGTGTATTCTTAGGAGGTTTGCCACGGATGCATCCAAGGGTACGCTGTGCTGCTGATCAGAGACTGCAGGGAGATGGAAGGCATCCTCAGCAGGGATCATGTCATGCGCTTTAAAACTGCTAGCTCTGTATATTTCAGCCCACCTGGTCAGCTTAAACCCACATCCTTTTGGACACTGAAAACTTTTTCATGATATACAGATGAGTAGGAATGTACAGAACTTGGTTGGCCAAATTTGCTCTGTGTTTTTCTAGAAAAACTTAATTTTAGTGGGAAGATGTGTTTCCTGACAAACACTTTCAGAAATTGCTTTCATTCCTTGAAAATCCTTGATGGGAAATGCAAAGCAAAAATTCTATTTGGAACTTTTAACTTGTCCTTTTAAGTTTCAGTATTTTTTTACTTATCATGTTTGGAAGTTCAATTTTTTTTGTTTTGTTTTCAATGAAAACAAACAGACAAACCAAATCAGTGGAAAGCATCCTTTTTAATACGGATTTTCTGCAAGAAAACTACCACACCATTATGCCAAACCTGACAGAGATATCAAGAGATGTCAGGGATGTCAAGATCATATTGCAAGTCAAGTGCAGAACTGGAATAAAGTTCCTACCTATCTGTCTATTCCTTTAAATATGGGCATTTCATTTCCTGGTACTCTGAAATCTTTCCTTCTGTCTATGTGTCATTCTTTAACTTCAACTCCTGTTCTGAATCCATCAAATGTACTCTGATCCCAGTTCCTTGTTAACTCACATAATTTATCTTCACCATTCATCAAAGTCTGTGGTATGATTTTCATATTAAGTGTCTCCTCTGGCAACTATAACTTTGCTGAAGAAATTCTGGCAAATGTTGTCTTATAGTTTTTGCTGTATACTATATTAAATCATATTAAACTAGTACAGTCATTTATTCTCTCAATATATTTAAGATGCTCCTCAGGATCTGAATTCTGTGTTAGTACAGCAATACACAAAAGCTTGCTTGTTTTACTGAGAATAGGGAAGTTATAATTGAAGATGTTATTTTATGAAATCTGAGCATGACAAAATAAACTTCCTTGTATTACTGCTATAGAGGAAGAATGTAATTCTTTGTAAATATTGAGTGCATCTGAGTATTTGAGGTCACAAACCCCTGCATAGGTCTGTTATATAATGTACACTTGGAGACATTTATCATTAAAAACTGTTCTGTTTTATTAATAAGTTGTATTTGTCTTAACAGAAGTCCTTATGTTTAGTGTTAGAGCAACGAGTCCTGGGAATTTGAACACTATACTGTCCTGTGGCAGCGAGCAATTAGTATTTTGGCATTCGTGGGAAGACTGTTGCCAATATCACTCACCTGATATTACTAAAGCAGCAAGAACACAAGAAAGCAATAAAGAAGAAAGTTGTTATTGTTTGTTTTGCTGGTTTGGAAGCAAAGCGAGCTGCATGGAGAGAGGCCAAATTGTTACTCACAGGTAATGCAGTGGTAGCTGAGCGGCTGCACACTGACAGCAGCATGCCAAAGCTGGTCCCTGCAGAGGGGCATGCATGCTGCCAGAACCAATTCCAGCACCAGGGACCAAGTCAACTCGTCACACATGTTGGGCACAGATTGGCAGTTCTAATCACTCATCTGTATCACGAAAGAACAGAATCTTTTTTCGTAAGCATTGCTGTTTTTCCTTACCTAGACGTGGGGGTGAAGAGGAAAAAGGAAGTTATATACAGAAAAAGGGAGGCTCTCCTTCCAACCCCTGGCTAATACACCTCACTAAGATGACACAAAAGCTTTCAGAAGTGTATTAGCTTCATTTTAAAGCAAACAGAAAAGCAGGAATCTTCCTGGTTTAACAAAAACTTCATAAACAGGTTGTCATCATAAATCAAGGCATTGTTCGTTTGAAGAATACGTCCTTCTTTTGAAGAACATTTCTTCCAAAGGAAAATGCTGATAGGAGTTACACATCTTAAAGCACTACAGTTGGAAGTATTTCTAAGTTTTCAGCTTCTTTTTTGTTTTGTCCAGGGATAGACATAGGCCCTTCTTTTCTTTGAAGTGTGGGAAAATAAATGGCTTACAGCCTGATGGTGAAGAATTGGGATGCTGCTTAAATTTTTCTCTCAGGTTTGGCTTGGAAAAAGCAAAGATTTAAATTGTGATCTTCCCAAAGAAGCAAAGTGCTGCTTTCTCTCGGTTTCTTTTTTGCCATTTTTTCCCCGATGCGGAATAGGACTCCTCTTACAAGTTCGTATGCTTTTAAAGCTCTAGGTCTTACAGATACACAGTACCCAGGAGGAACAGCAGTTATTGAATTTTCCCTTTAAAGCTCTACGGTTTGCTAACAGTAGGTAAAAATTGAGTCAAAAGGATATCTATCAGGGACTGGATCAATAAATTGCTTTTCATACTGAGGGTAACTTAATTCCTGCTCTGAGAGTGTCTTTGCTCAGACAGAGTGTCTGTTGCAGAGACACAGCTGAACAGATAATGTTTGCTGCAGATTGTGCTGCGGAGCACAGAACAGCAACATACAGGTTTTCCTTTTCACAGATGCACACACAAAAACACATACATGCTCAGAAGCACATCACATGCGTACAGACCATGTAAGAATGTAACAGTGCTGCAATGGTGACACTGCACTTAAAAGGGTGTATAAGGAAATTGTCCCAGTCTTGGAGAGTTATCTGAAATACAGGTGCCAGGACAGTGGCATGGGGAAATCCAGACCACCATCCAGGACTGATGCACCACCCAACATGACCATTTGATCACAAGAGAAAAAAAATATTAATTTCATCCAGTCTCTATTTGGAATCTGTCCAAATCCAGTAAAGCCTCTAAAAATTGATATGTCAGTGCTAAATTAAGAAGCTAGCTCCTTACTTCTTCTGTACCATTAATTTTTTTGTTCTGAGGAAAAAGACAATAGGAAACAAGAAATGGGATTTTTTGGGCTGGGTTTGTAAAGGAATCTATCAACCCAGGCTGACCACCTTGTTTCAGGCAGGCATCCATCAATTCCTTAGAAGCAAATTTAGCTACCCAAGACATTGTATTGAAAGCCTTGAAGTCATTTATGTTTTGCATATGAGCTATAGATCTCATGATGAACACCTGTTTTTTGCAGTTTTAGTGATTCCAATCCCACTTGGCTGATCTATTGCTCTCTCCTAGGGAGTTTTTGTTAATCCTATTCTGAGTAAGAGTTTTTGACATACAAATACATACTTGGCATTCCTAAGGAAGCTTTATTTAAATTATCTCAAATTATCTGAAAAGTGATAATTTTCTGGGGAAAAAAAAGAAATTCTAGAATTTCATTAGGGAATAATCTCTAGATTGCATTATATTTTAAGATCCTATTTTAAAATTACACACCCAGAAAGCCAATGCTTTCCATCTCTTTTGTATATGTTTGAAAGACATAGAAATAACATAAAAACTTAACTTTTATTCTTCTTCTTCTAAATAAGTTTTAAGAATGTGTTGAAAAAATACATTTTAAAATTTTCAGGTAGTAGCTTTAAGCAGTTACATGATGTTCATAATAGAGGGGTTGTGTCTGATGCCTGAAGGGAAAAAACAGCAGTGAGAAAGGTAAAGAAACAAATCCACAAAGTCACGGCTAAGGTGGTGGCACAAGTCCAATATCAAAAGTATGGTGGTTGAAATTTAATTTGTTTGATGAGTCAGGAAGAGGCATGCACAACATCTAGACAGTATTTAAGACTGGGAATAGCTTATCTGGGTTTATATTTTTGAAGCATTTTCTTTCCTGGTATCTGTGTGTTTGTCTCAACTCCACCTGCCAGGTGGCCTAACAGGTATCATGCTTATTTTACACTGAAAAGATCAGGTGCAGATATTGAGTAATTTCCTCAGAAATCACTGGAATTCACAATGGGCATTATTGTAGGCATTAAAAAAAGTTATAGGGAATTTTTTAGGGTCCAGAGAAGGGTCAAAGAGATGACCAAAGGACTGGAAAATCTGTCATTTGGGGAAAGTCTGAGAAAATTGTATTTTTTCAGTCTTGAGAAAAGGTTTGGAGGAGACCTTACCACTGCATTTCAGGTTTGGGGAGAGCAAAGATGAGGATTCCACAGTGTTGGATGTTTCTAAGATTCAGATTCTAAGACAGGATGCTGGGCCATCTTGTCTAGGTCATGTTTTTGGCAAGAAAGTTTGGATTACGTGATCCTTGAGGTCCCTTCCAACCCAGTATTCTATGATTGTTATCATGCAGTTGTTTTCTCCCTGGAAACAATAACTTTCAGACATTATGGTTTTGATGATAGCCTTTACATTAACATAAGTAATGCAGTGGAATGCAACAAAAAGGAGAATATATTCTGGGGTTTGTGAATTTCATTACTATATCCTAACCACAAAGCCATCTTTTTTTTTTACTGTATTTATAGCAAAATATGTCTTCTGCATTCTAATTCTTGCTAAAACCACATGCATTGTCATTTAGAAGAAGTGTATTTAGCTATAACTTGTAGATCTTCTGTAGGAATAAGAAAATTGTCGAAGCCCCTAGAAGAAGCTTGGTAGTCCTATACCTTGCTTCTTCATTCTGTTCAGTCTGGTTTTCCACAGTGCCTCAACAATTTAGTCTGCAATAAAATCTGCTATACAGACAGCATTTCAAATTACATTTAACTTAAAAGAAAAGAGTGCACATGGAACAGTCTCTCATCCACTACTACGCACACAACATTTATCTACTTATACTTTCATCCATCAAAATGCTTTGAAAACGTTTCAGACTTGTTTGTTCAAGATGCTGGAACTAAGTTCAGTAAATATCTATTTGCATATTAGTCTTAAGAGCATTTTGATACAATTAAAGAAGGCACAAGTAATAAAATAATCTGTATTCACATATACCAGGTGGCTAGGTTATCTCTTTATGCATGATAAGGTTCAGGAAGGAAATTTAGTCAAACTGCAGACTGTGTGAAGACTTCATGGTACCAGAAATTGTGGCAGTGAAATCGATAGTAGATGTGGGCAAGAAGGGTGCAGGCTTTGCTTTTACCAGTAAAAGGCACTTTTGCCTCTACGAAATTTAAGGCAGTTGAATATAATTAAAGCAATTCTGGCAAGCAATTTTTGTAACAATAAGCAAAAGAGGAAGTCTGTCATTCAGCAAATGTCACAAACAATGACGGAACCAGAAGGCTGCCGCTACACCAGCTCAAGCTCCAGGTTGGATTGTGATAGGAGCGTATAGGCCTGTGACTGTCCCTGTTCAGGACTGCCTCTGGAACTGAACCAGGTAAGAGCACTGGGATGGAGCCATTAAGCAGAGACTGTTTATTTTTAACCAATGTTCTTGCTGATTAAACAGATGTTTATATCTGTCTGTGGGCAAGAACGCTGGTTCCTGTGTATTTCATAATTAGAGATATTAATATCTCTTTGAAAAAGTTGTAAATGTTCAGACTTCCCATAGTCAAATTGAGCTTGATTTAGCAAAACTTGAATTTTAGCAGGAAAGGAAAACTTTCAGTGATACATTCATATATATCTTTCAGTAATGAGCTGAGGTGTACTATCTGTCAGAGATGTTTTCCTTTGGTGAAGACTTACTAACTTTTCTAAATGTTAAACAGAAATTATGCAAGCTCTGATTAAACCTATCAGCTTTCTAAAGGGACTATTAAAAGATAATTATGCACAAGAAGGATGGTCATAGAAGTAGTGAGCGTACTTCAAAGAAAATATTTTCTGAAATCTGCAATTATATATGTTGCTGGAAATATTTCCAAGTAAACTTCATTTTGTAGCTCATCCTCAAGAGATATAATTAACATAATCATACATTTGTACCAATTATCGAGGGAATATCATCCTGAGTAAATAAGGAGTACTTTCCTGGGAACAGTTGTAGGACTAAGTTCATATTTGTTATATAATATTGATACATTAATAGTCAAACAATACTCAGAGTAACAACTGTAAGAATAACTATTTCCTAAACTCAAGTGTTTTTTCTCTGTTTCAAATATCTTCAATGGAAGTAATTGAGCTGATTAGTTATATAGATATGTGACAAATAAGTGTACCATCCTATCTACTATGGCTTTGATATGTTCTGCAGATCTGCTTCTGCTGCTCTGACATTACTGAAAATTTGCTTCAGTTGATTATTGTGAAAGTATTCTGAAGAGATGTAACTCTGCCTCATAAAATGATTACCCTGGGTTTAACTACACAGCTTTCATTAAGGTCAAAGGAAATGATGACTTATGTTTCTAATAAGACTTTGGACAGGAATCTGTGTGCCTAGCCTGGGAAATTTTCAGATGATCTCAAGACTTTCTTCCAGTCTACCTGAGAAGAAATCCCTTGATTTGTCAGGAATCAAAAAGTGATAGCATTTTCATATTGGAAAGAATGCTCCTGAACTTTGGGTTATGCATGTGTACAGAGTAATGTCTGAGCAGGTTGTTCCTCCAGTTATGTGTTGTGAATATAGGAAAATAATTTATTTGCCATGACAGAGCATCCAGCTGCTTCCTCAGTGTATACAATCTTAATTAGCTGAGACTGGGATGTAATTTAACTTTTATTCTATTGGATACAGTGATTGTACCTTCCCTCTCATGGAAATCTTTTAAGAGTTATTAAGAGTGCCTATTTCTCAGCCAGGAATGAATCACGTCACTATACTGAAGTAGGAAACCTGTCACCCTAACAGTCTTAAAAACTTCTTTTGTAATTTTTTAAATCAGTTTGCTATCCTATGAAGGAAAAACAAAAACTCAAAGAAATCTGAATCAGGGGAAACTCTCTCCCAAGATATGAAAAGAACTATGGTTTCCTGTATGCTCATTCTTAGCAGAGTTTTATTTAAGTATAAATTACCCTTTCTCCATATTGTTGAGTTAATTTACCCTCTCTGGAAGTCTTCATTTAATTTTCTCATCATGATTATATTAATAAATCTACAGAAGATCTGTCACATATATTTTTCAAATCAATAGTTTTTATAGATAAAGTGTGTTGAAAATTAGCAGCCAGGGTACCCTCTTAAATTCTCTGAAAGCACAACTGTATTCCACAAAATGACTGTAGAAGTGGCATCGTGGATTGCACTTATCATTTTCCCTCTGAGATTTGCAGATAAAATTCATGTTCCTCTTACATGGAGAAAGCAGTCTGCTTTCCAAATGCCCTGTTCAACAAGTCACAGATGAATACTGAAATCAGACTGAGACCTTTCTGACTCCCAGCCCTCCAGCCCCAACTTCTGCATAGACACTCAAAGAAGGAAAGAGGAAGGACTGGAGTGGCAGCTGGGATACAGCCCAGACCCAGATGTGCTTTCTGGCACTTTTAGTACACTGCCCTTCCAAAAGGACAAGCAAACTCTACTCCTGCTAGGCACCTGATCTTTAACTGACTGCTTTTAGGCACTAGGTCTTCTGAGCAGAAATCAAAGAAATTTACAGGTATACTTTTGGTCTAAACCAATTTAAAATAATGGCTTTTCCTCCACTTGACTCATCATTTTGGAGTGAACATTTAATGCATTTAGGGCTGAAAAAGTAAGCTAAAACCACTGCAAAGTGGGTTCTGCTGTGAGCTCTGCATTTTCTGTTTGTGCAGGTGTTAGATTTCCGGATTAAATTTGCAGGATACCTCTTTTTAAGGGTACAGAAAGTTAAAATACAGCAGTGAAATAAATATCACAAATGAAATCCAGGCACAGGAAGAGAATTGAAAGTGTTTAAACATTTCAGGCTCACTGGTCAAGAAAGATTTGCAGAAAAATTATACAAATTTGGCAGTAAAGAAGACTAGTCAGGATTCAACCTTGACTATGTGACGTGGTGTGCAACATGAGCTGCATATGTGCTGCATGGGAATATTCCTTGGGGTAACCCAAAGGGTGGAAGTACTGATCATGAAAATTCACGAGTCCAAGTAGGGTATTCATTCTTGCCAAACAAGCTAGATTTCATTTTCAACTAAGTAGAAATTTGTTTATTAACAATGTATCATATCAAGTTTAAACATCTTCAAATAGTTTGGTCATTTGCGTTATTTTGTTTCACAAAGCAAACAAACCGACAGTCTTCATTGTACAACTTTAAAATTGCTTCATTATGTTCAAATTATATAATACTTTTATGCATATATATTTTTTGAACTCCTGCTTTTCAGAAACCCTAAACCTGATCTGGAGAAAATGTAAAATGTCCTTATCAGGAAAAAGCAGTGAATTACACAAAACCTGGTAAATTGCTATATGTTGCTAAGAACAAAGCAATTACACAGGTTTATCAGAGAGAAATGCCTTGTGGCATATCTAAACAAAAAGTCCGACATCTAGGAGCCAAATAATTTGCATGCAAATTCCCATTGCAGTGTTGAAGCCACAAAGGTCAACTCAGTCCCCGGATGTTTGAGCTGAGAATTGCCAGGAAAGGATGGGGACGTAAGAATTCTTAGTCACCACAGTGAGGCTCCTATGGAGCAGGGGCATGTCTGATTCTAACCACACTTTGGAAAGGGATGCTGAAAGATTAGAAAAGTTCAGGAAAGAGCTACAATCTTGACTTGAGGTCTAGAGAGAATTAAGAGACTCAGGGTAGTTAATTAGTCTAACATGTGATGTGATCATGGCCTTCAGAAGTACTTCAGTGGAGGGAAGACTTCCTATAATGACTTCTTTAATTTAGTAAAATAAGGATAATGAAATCCAATGCCTGGAAATTGAATTTAGACAAATTCAGAATAGAAATTATATGCAATATAGTAGCAAGAGTAAAAAACACTGTACTAATTTGCCTAGAAAAATACAAGATTCTTCATCCTTTAAAGCTTACTCTCCAAAAAGTACGCTGTATAAAAGATATGCTGCAGATTAAATAAATGTTATGATCTATATTTGTAAATTATAAGGGAAAATCTCTAGCCCTTGTTATTCAGACTGAATGCTGTTCCGCAATAAAAATCACAAAAGTTGGCAAAAAGTCTTTTAAACTCATCTAATCATTTGGGCTGTACTTGCCCTTGTATATGTGAGTGGACAGAAGGGGGTGTGTGCACTTGCCTGTCTTACTCTGGCTTCATATCCATCTGCTGCATAGGAAGCACCCCGTTGTGAAAAGTACTGAGTTAGTCCTTATATTTTTATTGTTGTTGTTGCTACTTTGCCTTTATATGTTTTAAAAATAAAAACATTCAGATATAATGAAGTGTTTTGGGATGACTATCCTACACCCACAGGCACAGATCTTGACAGAGTTCCATATGGTGAACTGTTTTATTTTTATAAAGTTGGGTGTATTGTACTAATTTGTTTCAGGAATGCAATTCTGGTGCTTAAATTTTAGTGGTGTGGATGTTTTTTATTATTTTTTTATTATGACAACCTGTTAAACTGGAGAGAAGTGAATATGGAAGTTTCACTTGCTCTTGGTCAAAAGAATAAATGTTTGAAATTATCTGTAAAAGGCTACTGCTAGGAACTTGCTGTGTTTGTATGAGAGATTGAAAGCAGACACTGATGCCATTTTGCTCCTAAATAAATAAAGCTGGAGAAGGTTTAGGGTGATATAAAACATTACCTTTAATGGATGCTTTCGTTGATGCCCAAATCACCGAGAATGTCCCCCCGAGATGCACACGTGATGCAGAAAAACCACGGTTTTTATAAGTTTAACAAAAAGCGTAACTAACTAATCCCTCCAATTAGGAATACAGATATCAAAGTGCTTGACATAAACCTCCAATCCTCTTACTCTTCCCGGTGATGATATGTGTTATGAGAAAGTTATTAATTGTTATGAAAAAGAGGTTGTTATTTGTGTCTCTCTTCCCCAATTGTTATGAGAAAATGCCTCTAGAAGACACCTGTTGTTTACGAGAGAATGTGTCGGGATGGTGTCTTGTCCTTGGCTCCCAGAGTCCAGGCATGGCCCTCAGGAATCTGTTTACCTGAAAGGAAAAATACTGAGGCCCTGTAGTTAGGGAACTATAACTATAGAGTAACTGTCTATAGAGCTACAAATATATGAAGAATAAAAGCAAAAAACATTCAGGCATCAACACAAGAGACAGAACCAATTAAGCTCTTTCATCAGCAGATAGGAGTCAGTGATAAATCATCAAGAAACACCATGAAAATGGTTTTCCTTTTAAGAATGTACTACTGTATATTTCTGAACCTGAACTATGACAGCCTTATGTCCTGATTCTGAAATTTTAGCTTCAATGAAATTCTGTTGTGAAGGAGATTGTCATAATGGGGTTTTTTGTTTGGGTTTTTATGGCGTTTTTTTCAATTTCTCTATTTGTTGGATATTTAGTGTCCAGCTTCCAGATACCCAGCCCCCAGGGTACATCATTGGCCTTCGGGGAAGATACCAAACTATGATCCAAAAAACTTTCTCTGGTTAAGTAAAATCACATCCAGAGCTTTACAAAAAGGACACTAAACCCCCTACCTCAGGGGTTCATGGAGGCACTGCTGCCAACAGGTAAAAAGTCTCAGGGATGACTACTGCCCTGAGAGCTGCTATTTCCATGGATGGAAAAAGACCCCAAACCTGCAGTGACCCAGAAGAGGATTGCTGCAGAAAAAATAATTGTATCTTTTTTATGCCTGAGCAAAATGGCTAAAACATTTGCACAGGATATGAGAGACTGAAGTTTGATTCATTTGTCATCCTCAGAGTGTCCAAGCAACGTATCCTATTTTTAAGAGTATTTCTACCTGTGTTAAAATCTTCATTTGATCAAGCGTGCACCTTCAAAGCAAACGTCGTAATCAGCTTTTCCTATGCTTTGGCTTGCAGTGTGGAACAGCCTGGGAGCACAGAGAGTGGTGTCCTTCTGGGCAAAGCTAAGACAACACCTTCAAGGAGCCTATTGTCTGTGCTGTAACCATAGCCAGGCACTCAGTCCAAGTCACAGGCTTTGTAGCGGGTCGTGTCTGTCCCTCCGGCCGGGACTACAACACTGTGTAGAAAGAAATGAAAGATTCAGAAAGCAATTAAAGATTTGCGGTGGTAAAACCCAAAAGCATTGGAAGGAATACGGCTGTGCAAACCCAGTTGAAAGGCTTGACTGCATTGGTTGCAGAGCAGAATTTGTTCTGGGAGCAGCTACCAAGAGTTTTTTTCTCTAGAAGTTATTTAAAAATTCATAATTGACTTCTGTGAACTTCTCCCAAGGAATGCACCCTGGATGTGAATTCTTGGATCCATGTTCCCTCTTGAGCCATCCCTTCTAGCAAGGGTAGTGATTGTGTCCCATTCATTGCTGACAAGAGCATTTAACTGATAACCAATATGACTTCAGGAACTTCTAGCTCTGACTCTGCTTTTCTAGTTCTGACTCTGATTATCTTCATTTTCTTGACACATTTTACTTTTAAGAGCATCTTCTTTGGGTATTGACTGTAAAATTTTCAAGTGCTGCTTTAGCATTCAATTACATAACCCATAGAAAAGGATGGCTCATTCCTTTTGCAGTATTTTGGATGTACGGAAGATAAGGGGAAAGAGAGAAAGATTCTTCCAATAGACCATTACTTTTAAACATTTATAAACATACCTCAATACTGTGATGATAAAGTCTTGATATTTCATAAAAGACATCTTCTCTTATCCCAACATTGTATTTAAACTCCATCCTTCTTCTATTTATAGACCATCATGCTTTTGACATCACACTCTCCTCAGCCAGCTGTTAATAAAGGTGTGAACATTTAGGACACCTTTTGTTTCAGCCCATCTTTCCAGTTTTTTTCCAGTTGGCCAATACCTTTCTTTATCAAGCAAGCACAGAGCTGACAACAAGTGAGAACAACAAAACCAGATCTCAAAAATTCAGGAAGGAAAGGAATTAAGGTGATTGCACGGGGTTATGGAGAGGTCCTCCCTGTGCCCCATGTTTCAGAATTCACTGAGGTCTCAGATCCCATTCCCAGAACACAGACCTTGGCATCTCAAGGTAAGGGGAACCTTGCACTTGGTAAGTAGGTCCTTTGTTCTTTCAAAACTTTATCTGCCTTCTAGGTAAGAGACCTGCTTGTTTTCTTTCTAACCTTCATAGAAATTGAACTCCATAAAGTGTTTAAACTGAACCAAATGGGATTGAGTGGAAAAAAGCTCTGGCTTGTGGCTTTTTTTCCACTTTTGCCTTATCATTTATTGAACATGACCTCTTCCAGGAGCTGTAGCATATAGTGGAGAACTGGGGCAACTGTAGCATCTAAATGTGACCTGGGGGTTGAAAGGAGTAATCAGAAATCTCTGACACCAACTATGTGCACATGAACATCCACCCTCCCCTTGAGCTCTGAGATCTGTGCATCCCCAACTGAGAGTCCCTTGCTTGCTTCAGCTGCCAATCAAACTCAGCTCCTTGACCTTACAAACATTGGCTCAGCAAGGAATACTTGAACCCAGGCACTCAAGGGAGTGCCACTTGAAGGCAAAGACTAGAAAGGAACAACAGGAGTTAAAATCTTGAGCTGCTTCTAATGCTGTTATATTCCCTTCCAGATCAACCAAAAGCTGCCACCACTCCATTTCCAAGGGGCAATGCAAAAAATATTTCCTAAGGCCTTGTAGTGAAGGCAAAGAAACTTCTACAGTGTTCCAGCACTCTTTGTAGGCAGTACCTGTTAGAAGCAGTAGGAGTTTACTCTCCTGCCTGAACCAGAAGACACAGTGCAGGAATAATGTAAAATCCAATTAGTAGGCATGGCCCATTAGGCTCCCATTGAGACAGTGAAGGAATGAAAATGGCTGTAGATGAGTCCATGAGGTTAGACCAACTGTGTAACAGGAAAAGAATTTTTTTTTTTTAATCTATAAATATTCATTCTGGAGAAAGGATATTAGGTGATTATAAGTGTAGATGCCCTGCTGGTCCATATTTGACTAAAGAAAGGACTCAGTCCTTCTAGCAGTAGCAAGAAAATAATAAAATGAGTAATAATGAGTACATTTAAAAAAACCCCCAAAACCTTTTAATTAACTTGACTTTGAAACAAGTTGATATTTAAGAGCAACATTTGAATGTTACCAACAGATTTGAAAGCATGCTAAAATGAAACAAATGTATATGACAACTTTCTTATCTTTTAATAGCAAAAATCATTTAACAATAAGAGAGTGAATTCAGTAATGTGGCCAGACAGCATCAGAGTTCTTAAGTTTAATTAAAATTATAGCGGCTTCAAACTCAGAATTCATCACTTCCATCAGTTCAGTCTGGCAGGTAATATAATGTAGTTATTATTTTAGCCCTACATATGCAACATCTTTGTCAAAAGAATAAAATCTGAACTGAAATTAGAAATCTCATGTTGAATTGAATCAAATGAACCTGACAAAATCATTAAGTGAGCATAATCTTCTTTCTGATTCTGCACACATACGCGGTCTTCGAAGACAGAAAGCAGATATACAGACTATAACTCTTCTACTTGAAAGGCAACACTTCCCTCTTAAAATAACTCAGAAAATTCTATGCAGCCTTGAGTACTGCTTATCAGGGGATGGTACAGCAAATGTCATCACACCTACATTTATGTGTCTGCAGCCAGAACAGGAACGCACTGTTCTATATTTCTCTTAGAAAACGGATAGTGATCTTCTACACAGAAGAAACACTCCCATCATGTCACATGTTGAACAGCTTCCATTAGCCAGCAGGAAACACTGATGAGTGGAGTGTGACTGAAGTACTCTACTTGTTTAGTGTAGAGACAGCTTGAAAGAGTCCTTCAAGGCTTTGAAACCTGTTTGTTCCCCTTAAAACCTGTCTCTTTTCTCTTTGATGCCAACAGTACACAAAAAAATGTGGTCCTAGTCATGAGTTAACTGATAACAAAGGTGTACAATTTAAATATAAGCTGCCTGTCCCACCTCATTGCAACCCATACAACAACACTAATTTTTAAAAAAATATTTTGTAAAATTTCTATTATCATAATTGCATAATATGAAAACCCTGAATAGTCTGGAAGATTTATTCCATCCTATTTCGGGTTCTTTCTGCCCCTTAAATTTTTTTTTCCATGAAGAATTACATTGAAAATTCTCCCTCTAGTAATGTTTGATCACAATGAACATCTCTCTGTGCCCATACTAATATTTTTGGATATGTTTTGACCTGTCAGCTACAGAGGTGATTTCATACGTTGCTGCAATTTTCACTGTGGCAGGGGAAAGTCATCAGCTGTTAGGTAGAAACACCATCATCATCTCATTGCTTTTGGAGACAGAGCAAGAGCATCACTTTCTTAATTGTGAAATTTGAAATGACAATGCTAGATTGGTACAACCCCTGTCCCAGAAATGGATCAAAGCAAAAGAAACATTAAAATCCTGAGCTGTACTGCTCACTGGCACAAGTTAGCATCCAGGTGTCTGCCAAGGAGACATGCCTGGTTTAGACACCACAACCAGTAGGTCGTTTCTAGTCCAAATCATTTTGACAGTCAAGATTTAAAGAGCAAAGGGAACACAGATGAGTTCATTCGGTGAAGTCAGTGTGTTGTGGAGCTGGAGGTGGTCATGTCTTCGGGGCTGAGCTTCAGGCAGAGCAGGACATAGGTCTGGGAAAGATTCACTCTCTGCTCGATCCGGTGCAAGACGAGAAAGCACCTGGAAAATTCCTCACTTACTCAGATGCATTTTTTATAATAATCAGGAGATCAAAGTTAAAACCCAGAGCTGATGTGGGATCACAGTATTTCAAGCAAGACAAACGATATTTTCCACTTTACAAAACACACTCTTAATAACAAAGAGGTGTAGTGGGAGTGAGTTCATTACTTATTCCTTGTCCCAGAAGGAACTATTAAGACTTGAATTTCTGCTGATCTCATAGAATTAAACTACTTTATGAAGTTTTTTGAAAGGCCATAGGGAAATAATTATTTTTTCTAAGGAGAATAATGAAAAGAAGAACAGAAAACAAACTGAGTAATTCTTCATTTCCTCTATGAAAGCTGATCAAATTGGATAACTTGTGGCGGTATATGAGGACAACGGCAAAGATTTAAACTTTGCTTTGAGCTGTGTGTGATTTGCATAATTTTGAACAAACATCAGAAGAATTTAAGACAGAATGGGTTTTAGAATAGTGTTATTAGTAATGGTCACTGGAAGTTTTGCAGAGTCCCAGGGGCCAGCGTTCTGCTGTTCAATCAAAAAGTGTGAAATATATATTGCCAGATTCTAGATCCCTTTGTTTAAGAAGAAGAATGATTTTCTGACTGCTGAATTAGAACCAAAGCATCAATTTTTATTTTAAAATTGTTAATAACTTATTTACTGGAAAGCTTATTCCACCTGTTCAGCCGGGTCAAATGAGTCAGCAATGGTAGAGAAATGAGTGTCACAACAGTAGAGAAAATATTATGGTCAAGTATGCCTCCCTTCAGGCTTTTCTCCTATCAGAAAATTCAGGTTTAGGATAATTAACTGCACTGTAGACCACATTACTTCCATATAAAGGCTGCCCCAAAAGCTCACTCCTTCCTCCCACTCTTAAGTCGTGAACACCAAATCCCAGATTCTTTCAGGTTAAGATTGAAGAATATGTTGTTCATCCTTTCACGAGTGGGAAGAAGATTTGAGACAGAAAAAAGGCAAAGGAGTCAGGACAAACTATTTGTCTGACTACTTGTTTTGATAAATTGTGTAATTAATAATTTGGTAGGAGGAATGTAGTGGTTAGCCAGACAAAAGCACTAATGCTTTGGAAGAAACTATACATCTGAAATGAAAAGTGCATTTCATCTTGGGGACAGTTCAAGACTGATTAATGCCATAAAGAAAGATTTTTCTTGTGTTTTTAGCTAAAAATATAGCTCTTTTAAGAAGCATCATCATGGTTAACTTCTGGACAGCAACTGAGCCCCGCATAGCCATTTACTCACTCCCTTCCAATGGGATGGGGGAGAGGACAGAAGGGTAAAAGGGAGAAAACTTGCGGGTTGAGATAAAGACAGTTTAATAGGCAAAACAAAAGCCATGCACGCAAGCAAAGCAAAACAAGGAATTAATCCACCACTTCCCAGAAGCAGATAGGTGCTCAGTTGTTCCTAAGGAAGCAGGGCTCTGTCACAAATCACAGTTACTTTGGAAGTCAAACATTGTCCCTCTGAATGAGCCCACTTCCTTCTTCTCCCTCCAGCTTTATATGCTGAGCATGAAGGCATATGGTCTGGAATATCCCTTGGGTCAGCTGGGATCAGCTGTCCTGGCTGTGTCCCCTCCCAACTTCTTGTGTACCTTGAGTCTTCTCTCTGGTAGGGTGGAGTGAGAAGCAGAAAAGCTCTTGATGCTGTGCAAGCCCTGATCAGCAATACCTAAAACATCCCTGTATTATCAACGCTGTTTCCAGCACAAATCCAAAACATAGCCTTGTACCAGCTACTATGAGGAAAGTTAACTTGATTCCAACACAAGTTCCTTAGAATTATCATGGACACCTTTATCTGATTTCTATTATTGTTCCTGAATTATTGTCGTCACTAGGCATGTACAAATAAAAGCTTTAATTAAAGAGAGTTGTTCTGATCCTTCAGTGGATCTAAAACTTAACTGGAGGATGCAAATTGAAAATTCGAAAGCAAGTACAATCAAATACAGCACTGCATAATAAATGAGCTGAGGAGTGATGAAAACTCCTCCAGGAGAATTCAGGAATGTGTTGGAGGAAGCTCTTGCAGTCATAGGAAAGCTCAAAGTTGAGCACGAGCAAACATAAATTGCCCAGAAGGTCAAGAGAAATTGATGCAACTGCAAGTTTCTTTTCCTTCTGTACTTCATTGTTAAAAAAAACCCTAGAAGTGAATCAATGAAAAATTTTGTTTTGATTTGTTTTTCCAAGTCAAATATGCATGTACCTAGTGACTGGGGCAAAAAGCACAAACCAGAAAGATGGTGGGCACAAAACAATGTGTTGTTAAACTAATTTATATGTTTTCTTCATTACAATTTGATCAGGATATCAGAGGAACAGAAGAGAGAAAAGTGTTAAAAGTAAGGCTGATGCAAGTGAAGAATCTGACTGAGGGGCTGCAACACAACTAAGGCCAACTAAGACAGTAAAAATAATTTAAGAGATGAAAGGAGCTGCTTGGTTCATCTTCCCTATGAGCTTTGATGTTTGCCCTTAGTCTGGAAAATGATGACCCTTTCTTACACCACAGCCAGCAGCAGCCATCAGGTTTTTTGGGTCCCAGATTGTTTTGGGTGAAATTCTTAGTAGTCCTTACCAAAGCAAAAGGTGGTTTTGCACGACAGAAAAATATTCAGAAATTTCCTTGGTAGCCTCATGGTGTGGGCTGTCATGTAGGAAGGGGCTATTTTTACACCACACCATACTTTAATAACTGCATGTTAAGGAAGCTCTTGAACAGGACTAGAGACTGATTTTCAGGAGACTGATTAAATATAGCATGTAATTTTTTACATGCATCATCCAATTTAAGTCAAGATTAAGCCAGTCAGGAGTGCAAGAAAGCTCTTCAAAAGGAATCATGCATGACTGTGATTGATCAGTGGGGGTTTTGCCACATTTCAGCAAGGTTTAAGGACACAGGCTTCACAGAAGTAAGAAAAAGAAGAGCAATTACCAATATTAGTCAGGTAAATTACATTTTCACAGGTAGGTCATTGTCAAGAGCTATTTCTGCAGCAACTAATTCTGTTTGGACTTTTCAATGTTTTGCCTCAATGTGATGTGACAAAGATGAAAAAGACAGAGATAGCTTATCAGAAAGCACGCCTCTGTAAATAAACTGTTTCCAGTGCCCCACATTAATTGAAACCCATGGTCACAGTCAGGACTTCCAAGATAAGCATGAAAAATTGCTTGTCCTTGGACCCCTGTGGGTGATCTGTGCAGCCTGAGGCTGAAACACACCAATTCAACGTAGCAGGGAGAACGTTTTGCCACCACCACCTATGTTGTTCTCTTCATAGAGACTGCAGGTTTTTAATTGCCCATCCCTAGGAAGCCTCTTAGTTCAAGATGCTCATTTATATTTTGACTACCCTCTTGGCAGGACCCTTGTAGCATGTTAAATAAGGTTTAAATAGTGTTGCTGGCAAGCAGCTGGCATGTTTGACTTATTAGCAAGGCATGCAGATTTAACTCCTGAAAATCGTGATGTGGGTGATCTCACTTCATTACCTTTGCTGGAGAGGAGTCTGTGTCATACTCTGAGTGACACAATGATGCACTGACACTATAAACTGGGGAAAGAGAAGACAAAATATTTTCCCTTTCCAATGACACAATGCATAAGATGTGAAATGAATGCTGTGGTTGATGAGGCACAGCAGGCAGTAGATTTGACACAACACACAGGATTTCACTGGAATCACTGTGTCTCACCTTCTCCAGACCGACATAAATGACTTCAATGAGTGAGTCTTTACTTAAAAAAGGGAAAAAGGAAATTGTTGGAGTTTGGCAGGTGCTAGAACTTCGATACTAACAGGCTGTTTGCAGAAAGTGTGTCTTTTTTTTTTCTGAATATTTAAATTATCTTAGGTATTTTGGAAGATTTCTTCTAACCTTATATGTTCAAAATCTTAATCTTGGATAGTTATTCTAACTTTCATGAAATGGAGACAGCAGTCTTCATTAATATAAGAGCACATATCACTTTATCATCTTTTTAAAAAAAACAGATACATTGTTCTAAACCCATGATTGTGATATCTGTGTTATATTTTCAAATAGCTGAAAATAAATGAAAAGTTACCACAAAATCCCATCTCATAAAATCCATTGTGTGCACTCCATCAGCTGTTCTTTGATAGGGGATATTTTGGTTAGAAAAGAAATGCTTGGGGTTATTTTTGTAGCCTCAAAATCTGATTTAAATGGGCAACTGGATGAAAATGGAAAGGCCCATGAAAGGGCCGTGAAAGGGAAACAAGAGATCCAGTCCCAGACCCTAAGTGAGGTTCCCCACTGGTGTGGGCTGTGTGCTGGTCATGTGTCCCCTCTTGGATAGAGCACCACATGATCCAGAGCAGACTTCTAACTTTAAAAGTCATTAGTTGTTAAAATGGGAAAATAATTATCCAAATTACATGAACTGAAAATCAAAATGCTCGTTACCTCAAACTCATAGGAGAATAAATTCAAATGATATTTCCTTGCTAAGTTTCTTCCTCTAGATACCACATGGGACTGCGTGAGGGACCAGCCGCTGACACTGGAATAATCTAGTGGGATGGCTGAAAAATAATTTCATTAACATAATATTGTTGTCTATACCAACACCTTTAATATATGGTTTGAAATACACATGGAATCAGCTACACAGAAACTTATTTGTCATGAGTACCTGTCAGATGACTGAAATTTCTCTAGCTTACTATTTTTTTAAAAGGTCACTGAAAATCACTATCTGTAAAAGAGAAGGACAGAGATATACACCACACTTGCAGACACACACCTGGAGTTTTACATTTTCAGAGCTGTTACATCTCACACATTAGCTCTCTGCCTTATGCTCTTCTCAGCCCCCTGGTGCTATGCCTGCTGGCTGGAAGTTTGCACCCGCACCCGGGATTTCTCCGTGGAAGGAGAGAGCCATGGGGCTACCCCTCTGCTCTTCCCAGGGACTGGAGGTCTTGGTTGTCAAAACTGTTTTCTGTTTCCCAGTTCCACGGAATCCATTCCTCTTCCCTGTGATAGGTTTGCTATGAAGCTTGGAAAAGTATTCCAGTCTCTTTTGTTGACATGAAAACTATAATAACCTACTTTATACAATATGTTGGTCTTTGTCTTGTAATGTCTGTTTACAAATAAATGTGTAAAATAAATAGTGACATTAAGAACAATTGTATTCATTTCCACTCTCTTTCAATTGTTTCTACTTCTGATATTACAAAAGCATTCTTTTACAGAGAAATTCAACATTTGGATTTTGAGTAGTTTGGAAAAATTGAAAATTGTTTCCAATCTTCGAAGACACGTATCTTATTTCATTGTTTTTCACTGTCAGAAGTTTCAGTCACTACCATAACACTAGTGCTTTTTAATGCTGTTAGGATGTTCTACTTCAATTTTATTAACATGTCTAAAGAGAGCTTCTACCTAACTGAATCTTTTTATTGTATTTTTTAAGACCAAGCACATCCTTTTTCTTCTTTTGTATAACCCAGTGTCCAGTTTTACTGGCAATGCAAACACAAATTACTTTTATATTTAAAAGAAAATGAGGTACCAGAACAGAAAAGGGTATTTTACTAAAAAATTATTATCACTTTTCACAAAGGACACAAAATTCTTCCCATATTTAACTTTTTCAAGAAAATTAAACTTCGGTATTTAGACAAAAGCAGCAGGATTAGTTCAAAAGATGTTTTGAAGAAAAATTCACCGCCATCTCTGTATGGGAGTAAACACCTACTAGCACTGCAAACACATTGTGACTCTATCATAGCTGTTGTTACAAATCACATCACAGCAAGGTGTCTTCTTTCAAAATTTTTATTTCTAATTATATTAGTTTGTTGCTCTTGTATTGCCTTACTTTTGAAAGCCTGGAAAAACACTTTCCTGCAGAATATAATGCTATTATTTAATCCTCTGCAATTATTTCCTTAATTAATTGCATAAAAGATATGAAGTGACAGGAAAGTGTTATGGTGGGTGAGGAGGAACCACTGCACCGCCCTTCCCCCATCCCATTCCCTGGTGCTGTGCTTTAAATGCTCTACCAGAGCCAGGCAAACCAGGGCAGGAGGTCTGGAGCACCATTAGCCTTGCATTTAATGGAGATCTCCACAGTCATTTGCAGCGCACTTGGTGCCAGTATCCTACATTTTGAATGTGTTGCAATCTTATTACCCAGGACATTTTAATTCACTTCATTTCCTTTCTTTTTTCACCCCCAGTGAGAACGCACATATGCATTTTATACATCCATGCACTGCTGTGTACGTATGTACACACATATAGCAAGCGAGGAACACACACTCCTGCATCTCTCCAGCTCTCTTCCAATTATGAAATTATGATTCTATTTGCTGGCAGTGGGTGGTCTGCAGGATAAACACAGAATATATCTGCATATAAAGTGCCTTGAGTCATTGATCTGTATGAGTCATTTAATCGAGAGGTGCACCAGCATGTGAGGAAATGTAGGCAACACTTTACAACAAACATATTTAATATATTTATGTATTTATAAAATTCCACTCTGTAAGGAAAATGACAAGACAATAGCCCTTAAATATAAGCAAAAAAATGAGAGAGTTGTAAGCAATAAGTAGCATAAATTTGCCCTGATTTCCTCTAAGAGAATTATAGAAATCCTATGGAGAAAGAATAGCAAGTGTTATACCATGAGTATTGAAAAGGCAGTAGATGCAATGAATTGTTAAAGGCTACAGCAAAGCATTGCTAATTGTGTTAGCTGTGTGCACTCTCTGAATGAGAAAGTGTTGGGGGAACAAAAGGCTAAAGTGATTGTAGAAATAAAAAGGCTAAGCTCTTCTCGGCGTGACACCTGCAGATGGGCTTACGCCAAGATCAGGACACAGTGTGGACCAAGGTCAGCAGAGTGATGCAGGGGGCAGGGTGCAGGCATGATCCCCTTCCCCAGACACTTTTATCCCCAGGGCGAATGGGACAGGAGGTGGTGCAGCTTGCTGTGGGGGACCTGCACTGGGAGGAGAGAGCTGGGGATGAGGAGCTGAGGGCTACTGAGGGTGAAAGACTGCAGAAATGAGAGAGCAAGTAAGAGGGGTAAAGAGAGGAGCACCATCACCTTATACAAGCATTGACACCTCAAGAGAGGGCTTGGTGAAGTGCCAGGGAAAGCTGTAGGTGGCTTGGCAGTGGGAAGACGTGCACAAAAGAGTCACACAGGTTTTCCCTTGGCACAGCAGTATACCGTCAGTCTCTGGGTACTGGCTTCCAGAATGAAGGGAAGGAGGATGTGTTTAGGATGATTTTTGCTTTCAAACATTATCTTTTATTATCATGTACAAGTAATATAATATTTTGAATCTTTCAGAACATTTGTTGTCAAGTTCTCTCTCCTTCTCACATCTGGTGAAAGAAGTTAGTAAAAAGAATTTGATCTAATATATTTGCATCCCCTCAAAATATTATAATGTAAAGTCAAGCTGATATCTCACATGTCCTTGCTTTTGCTCAGAGTTTTTGGGGGATTTTTAATTAATTTTTGGAAAACTGTAAGATGCAGCTCACTGTATGGGAGCAGCTGGGCGAAAGGAGATTTACATGCATATTGTGATGCAGGATGGACAAGTTCAGCATGGATATTTGATGAGCAAACATTTGAGCTGTAAATAACTACAGAAGGCCCTGAACACCTTCAGAGAGGTCAGAATTCTTGGGGGAAGGGTATCAGCTGACAGTTAATTGAATTATTGAAAAAATCAGGCTGTTGTACAATAGAAAGGAAATTTGAGCTGCTCATGTTTTCTGCTCTAATAATTGTTCAAGTCCAAAGCTTTGCTTGAAGGAACAAGATGTGAAAAATAAGCCAGAAAACAACACAGAGAAATTGATACTGTTATTATGAAGATCAATTATAGATTCTTCTTCAGAATATTTGGCTCACTTCTTTTCATTCTATCTCAGAAAAGGATGTGACATCAATAAAAGGTTCACAAACAGATAAGAAGAGTTATCAGAAAGGCTACTCTATGGAAGGAAATTGAAATATTGTCTCATTTAGGGAGAAAATGAGTAAGAGGAGACATCCTATAAAGATATGCTATAAAGTAAATGTAGAGAGGAATAAATAATATAAAAGGGGGCAAATGTTCTATTGTTTTCCCCCCAAGCAGGAAAGCAACTTAGAAACTGAAGCAACTAAATCTAGTTAAACTAGAAAACAAATGAACACTGCAAATGAATTTAAAGATTGGTTCAGCTTTAGAGCTTGATATCTCTGCTCAGCAAGAATTACATGTCAACTTTCTTACACATAGTTTCTTTTAAATTCTTTAGAATTTTTTTTAATCAGTTTAATACATTTCAGCTCATGTATTTCCTTTCTTTTTAAAATTCCTATTCTTTCATATCTTCTTATGCTATGTTCCCATTTTTTCTTGTATTCATTCTTCCAGCTGCCTCCATTGGTTTACGAGACTATTAATCCAAATAAATGATAAGAGTCCAGAAAACCTCATGATCATAGCAAAAATGCCTCATAACTTTTTTTGACATGGGAGACATAATAAATCTTAAGATATTTATGCTTATATGCTGCATAAATGTCACTATTTATTTTGAATTGATAAATGAAAAAATTGTTGGTTACCCTCCTCTCTCTCTTATCTTTTCCCTCTAAGGTTTTTATTTTTAGAGGAGACATTTCTGTGGATGAATTCCAAGAATAAAGAGACCCTTTGCCTTCTACTTCTACCACACTGTCAACTTTCCCTCACCATTTGAGTTGAAGACACAAATCTGAAAACAGAGAGATTAGATGCATAGAAATGTCACAAGCAATTAAAATTTCAGTTTTCAATCTGTACACAGAGATCATTGGTAACAACTTTCAGGAAATGAACATATTCCATAAATATAATATTTTATGTATCTATATCTATGCCTTTCAGCATCACCAGAATGCATTTTGGATCTTGGTTTATCTGCTACAATACTGTTTATAATATCTTTTAAAAAAAATTCTACACCATCATTTGTTTGATCATATGAACTGAACCAAGTCGTCCTTAGAACTCAGAGCAAGTTTAAATGTGACCCTTGACCAAGCACTAAGCAGTTAGGTGGACCTCACTGTTGATTTCTCCAGAGAGAACCTGGTAGTTTATATCTAGGTTTGGATGCTTGGATGGTTATACACAAAGATACTGCTTTGTTTTCTGCACCTAATAATTTTGCCTCATCAGGTGTTTGCCTCATCTGTGCTTGATGTCCTTCCTAAGAGCAGAGGGCAAGGACCCAGCGTCCCGGGTGGAGCTGCACGGGCTCTATCAGGAAGATAACTGAGCTCACAGACTGTGTGCTTCCTCTGTGTCCTAAAGCCCCCAGACACAGAGCTGAAAATATACCTCATATTTTGGGGTTTTCTTACGTGACTTGGGCAGTAGCAGTGACACTTTCTTCATGAATAATTCATGGTTGCTCCACACAGAAATCAACTTTTGCTTTCTCATACAGAACCAAAAAGTCAGTGTTGCTGTGGCAGCGGCACTGTCCTTCAATCCCTTCCTCTCTACTTTGTAAATCTCTTTGAGCTTTCTTTCAGGGTATTTATTATATATTGAATACTCTCCTCTCTAATTGGTCCAAATGGGTCTCTGTCCTTTAAATCTCTCTTCAAGAGGGTTTAGATGCAGCCTTTCTTCACATTATTTCCTACTGGGGACCTTGAACACGTCACCCGCACCTTAGGCTTTCAGAGTACCAGTCTGGCACTCACTGTGACTCAGGGAGCATTTTAGCTGTAGCTCAGCTCAAAGTCCAAGCTGTGGTGAACACAATGAGCTACCTGTAAGGTGACTGAAAGCTGGTGCATCTGCAGCATGGAGGTTTTCACATCCATATTTAAGGAAAGTTTTCAAAACGTCTCTCATGCTGGAGCAGTGACCTCCTCCCTGAAGATTTAACTCCAGTTCCAATTTGTCTCCCTTCTGTAAGCAGCTCATGTAGTTTTACATTTAATGAAAAACAGTCTCAGATTCGTCCGTAAGGCAATTATTTACCCTTCCACCACTTGCTCAGTAAAGAACTGTAAATGCACCACACAAATGGTGAATACTGCACATGGGATTTGCTAATGGCTTTCACTGCAAGTATCTGATCAGCTGTCTGTAAGAAATATTAAGCTTTTCAGAACTAGAGCTTGATTTATTTCAAGATAGTTAATTATATAAATAAATAATTTGAAATATTGATCTCTCTCTTTCCTAGTAAAGTCACATTTTCCACTGCTTTCACTGAGAGTGGCTGGAACAAGAGAAAAGTCTTATGGTTACTCCTGTAAACTATCAAGATTTCCAAGTCAAGTCACTTTCACACACCTTTTTTCTCTACATGAAATGCAAAAGATAATAAAAAAGAAAGATTCTTCTATGAAACAGTTAAATAAACAAGGAGGTAATTTATATTCCAAAGCAATCAAAAAGTATGTCTTCATTGATTTATGTATTTTGACTTAAGATCTGGGTTTAACTAAGGGATTATAACTTTCTTTAGAAGTATTTCAGGAAAGGGCAAGTTGACATATGCAGCAAAAACAATCCCCTCATTTGAGTCCTGGTAAAGGCTCTTCATCATAACTTGCACAACAACTGCCTGGAATGCGGCTCAATTACATACCCATACATTTACTGGACAGCTGGCCCTTAACGAATGCAATAAGTATTGAAAAGTACATGATACTGGTTTAAGTTTGCAGGAAATTTAAGCCACACAAAAGGAAAAATAAAATAAATCTGTTTTCAATGATTGTGTGTGAAAAAAAAGCTTTATCCTTTCCAGCTGAGTACATCCAGATCTGTCCAGCCACTGTTCTGATTGTTTTTCATAATATTTTTGATCTCTGTGTTTGTCTAAAAGACCTGGTTATTATTCCAAGTTCTCTAAATGTTGGTTATTATTTTTTGTGTCAGGCATATATCCCATGGCATTAAGAATCTGGGTTCACTGTCAGAGGCAAATCTGTGCTGAATGACTCCCAATACGCTATGTTATTTTGAAAATCTGGCCTGTAGATTTGGCTGCATAGGCAAAGAGCCCACATGTACTACATCTGATTATGACAGCAGAGGGATTGGACACAACAATAAAGCAAGTTCTTTACATTCTTTTAAGTTTTGAAAACCTGGTTCTGGAAGTGCTGAACATTTCTCAGTCTTGTTCCAGAAATCATATGAAAGTGAGTTTCTAACCCAGATCACAGCACTAACTCACTTTAAATTTATTCATGTAGCTGTGCGGATGAATAGGACAAGTAAAAATCAATTTAATTCAAAAAACTGTTAGAAATCCCAGAACAGAATTAGATTGACTCATGTAAGAGGACATGAAAGGCTGTGATTTAACTGGTTTAAATTTAATTAGAGATGGCACTAGACCCCAGGAGCCCAACTAGCCATAATGAACCCCTAAGAGTTCCTGAAGGTCTGTGAGATGAGGAAGGAAGTACATGGGATACTTCTGCTATCTCTGTCATTTTTTGTCAAAGGGCATGCCACCCCTCATAAATAATACAATAAGAGCAGCATCTTATTGCAAGGCGTCACATGATGGCAAAATCACATCACACTCAAGCTGTGTTTTCTGCCCGTGAAAAAGGAAGAGTAGAGCAACATTTTCCTTTGACATAAGTGCTCTGGGGAGGGTGTCCATCCACAGCAGCAGTCCTGCTCCAAGGCAGCTGCAGACACTCTCTCAGTATCCCACTCAGCACATTCAGGTGTGTTCTGAGGGCATAAAATTCCATAAAATCTCTCATATAACAATTTGAACAATTCTGAGACTCATTTTATTAGCTGCTTTTTCATTTGATAGCAATTAACTTTTTTAATCAGAAAAAGAACAAAAAGTCAAATGAATGTCAAAAGATATGTTTATTGCAAGTCATAAGCTACTGCTCCTGCTGGGTGGCTCTAAGTGCTAGAAACAACTCTTTATCAATATTGTGTCTGAACCTTAAAAATTCCCCAAACTTTTGACCAATATAATCAAAATCCTCCAAAAACCTTTTAACAAACAAATCACCGTGTTATTATTAAACCAGTCTTACTGTTATATATATATATTTCAAGGAGCTCTTCAACGCATGGATTAATCTTTGACATGTAGTTTTTCTTTGTCATAAGATACTGATCTTATGTTTGTGAAGCAGACCTTAAGCAAAATTAAAAACAAGAAACTAAAACCCAGAACTCTTTGGATCACAACATAGCCCAGATTGTGCACCAAGGAAGGACTCATGGCTTTCAAATGAATAGAAACTCAAGATATCTTAGAAGAATTCCTGACCCATTTTGAAGTACTTAGGAAAGACAACTAAAAGTTGTTTTCCAGAATAGCTTCATTCTTTTTAACTGAACACCACATTTTGGAGCTCTCAAGGTGTAGAACCTGCCTATTTGGTGCCTTCACCTCTCTGTTGAATAAACTGTGCTTTATGAACAGTTTAAAGCAAATGGAAGTCGGAAGCCAAGTTTCAAATCCAGGAAAAATGAGGAAAGCCTACTACTAGACATTGTTGTTAGAAGCCTTCAGTATGTGCTGTGAGTCATGTTTTAAAATAATTCCACTTTGATTAGAAATCAATAACAATATCATATGTGGGGAAAATGTATAGAAATAGGGTGGCAATGCTCAAGACTTTTACATAATTGAGCTGGTCAGAAGAGTGATTTTTTTGCCTTTTTGTCATGAAAATCTTTAATTTTAGAAATGTTTACGGTCAATATTGTCTTGATCAGAAAAACCCGTGATGTTTTGGTCTTTACCCTTCTGAAATGCCACAGACTCCACAGCGTTTTTTGTCAATATTCAATCCTTTTTGTGATCAGGTCAAAGTTAATTTTATCCTTAGACTTTGACAGCTTGCAGGCTGTAAAAGCCTGATGCACTGCACAGTATTTGGGTTAATTTTGCCTTGCAACCATCGTAATCTTCAGGTTTAGCACGGGCCAGCACGAACACTACCTAATTGTTTCATCATTGTACCATTTAGTGTTGGGATTGATGTTGAAAATAAAGGCCAAGAAGCCGGAGTGCAGCTGCAGAGGCACAGTGGGGAGGCAGATGGGCAGAGCTGCTGTGCCTCGTGTGTGAAGATGTGGACACGACCCGGTGCTGTGGGGCCCAAGGTGTGGCCCTGACCCAGAGCCCAGGGAGAACTCTGAACATGAGAGGGAAGAGGGAAAACCAAAGGGAAGTAAACTTCCCATTCCAGATTTTTCATTGATAAAATGTGCATTCCAGTGGAACTGTAGCTCAGCAACTGCAGGGAGAGGTCATAAAAGTTGAGTCAACTCCCAAGCTGTTGCTTTGCAGAACAGCAAATGGGAAATGGAACTCCAGATGGGAAAGCTCTGTTGTCTCCATTGTAGTTGCACAGAAGAAACATCAAACTTGCAAATGATGGCAGGGAAAGATGGAGCAGTAACCCACAATGATAGTGCAATGCCACTGCAGTCCTGCTTTTGTGGAAAAGATAAAAAATATATTCTTATTCTAGGTCTTACTTGAGAAGTTTAACAAGTTTTGAAAAATAAAATACCTTTTGGACTTATTTATTTTATACTCTCTATAAGATAACTTGAAGCAGCTACAAAAAAAGAATAATTTCATTTCAGCATCATTGCGCATGTACTTCTACACTAAACTACATTTAAATACACAGAAATTTAAAAAATAAAACTAAAAATCCCAATTTCAGTTTACATGAAATAAACAGATTCTAAAACTTCACGCCTGAAACTGCGTCTTCATGGTAATTTATTGTATGGATACACTTTTACTTCTGGAAGAAAAAGTAATTAGTGTTGTTAGGGGGAGCATATGTAACTATAAGTTAGACAATAGATTTATTAGAAACACCAAAGGTCTTGTTCTTTACATTTCACCTAGCCTGCGTAACACTGAAATTTCTTCGAACCTAAAACTATTGTCTTCTTACTGAAGACAGTAAAACAAAATGAAAAGTTTCCTTACTAGAAATATAAATAAAGTATTTTGAAATTGAAAATGTTTGGACATTTCCTGAGAAATTAGCTGGTCTTTGTGCACACAGTCATTATTCTTTTGAAGAAAAAAAAAAAGAGATTTTGTGTGTTATCTACTGATTGGAAACTTGAAATATTTAATAAAAGATATCTGAAGCTTTGGAAATAAAACATATTTTTATGGCTTATTTACAAACAGGAGTTCCAGATCACATTTGGACAGATAGCTTCCGCAAGTGAAAGAGGCATAATAAAAATCTAATTTGTCTAGTCTGGAAAGAAAGGCTTGTTCTTTTCCTTGCTTTTTATTTGTCACAACATGAAAGTTGGGAGAATTTTGTTGTTGTTTTTTTTTTCTCCAGAATTTTTTCATTTGGAGTGGTTTAATCTCCTAGTGGTACATCTAAAATTTTCAATGAAATATCTCATTAAAAATTGCATTTTGTCAAAAATTTCTATTAAAAAGTAAAGGTTTGATAGAAAAATTTGGACTGGAAACATTATAATGCAGAAATTATGGCATAATTTCTAATTGCAATGTCTAGACTTGCAGCTGTTTAAACTTAATTTTATATAAGGACTTCCTCTTAACTGACTGATTTGTAAAATGCCAGATATCTAGAACAGTTTGAGAATTTGTTAGCATTCTCAAATATTAGCATCTCAAATTCACCACTATTTCTTTCCTAGATAAAAGAAATATAATTTAAAATATTGCTATTTACAGCCTTGGTTAAGTTTTCTCTGCAGTAGACAAACATTCACAAATACAAGAGCAAATGTAAAATGTACTATTTGCCAGGCTTATGCTGCACAGGAGTCAGCACTCACTGATTGTCTCCAGCCTCCTTCCTGTTGTATAATTGTTAAGTTAGCTGCTAGACAGTAATATGAGCAATGACGAAGCTTTGCATTAGCAGTGAGAAAGTCAGTGCTGTTCGGTCTCTATCTGCACCTTCAGGAAGCATCTTTTCCCACTGAGCTGGTTTCCTAATGCATTTGAAACAGACTACTGAAAATAACCTCCTCAAAAATAAACTCTTCAAAGTATCCTAGGAATTTTAGATATT
The DNA here is from genome assembly GCA_013400975.1 of Atrichornis clamosus. Lineage (NCBI taxonomy): Eukaryota > Metazoa > Chordata > Aves > Passeriformes > Menuridae > Atrichornis > Atrichornis clamosus. The sequence goes on along the minus strand of WBMZ01002233.1, from coordinate 182,255 downwards.
ATTGGATCCATACATTTTAATTGTGGTCCTTGGCCTGAGAGGGCCCCATCATTGACATTGTCTGGTCTGACAAAACCACCACATCACAAATGAATCCACCACCATGGTGAAGATTTGCTCCCACAGATGCTGGTGTGGTGCATCCTGTGGCTGTCAAACACATCTCAGCTTCAGAATCCTATAGCACATTTGGTCATGCTGGAAATTAAAGGTACAGTGATGAAGGAAATTTTAGGAGACAACCAACTGGTTCATTGTCCTCACTCAAGTGATTGACAAGGATACAGAGGCATTTCTTGCTTAGAGAATAGTTTCAGTGTCCTTCACACTAATACCACCATCCATCTCATCTCACTGTTCATCCTCTCCTTCAAATGCTGACTATAGGTTGTTAAAGACAATCTACAAAAATTTGTACTGTTTTATCTGGGGTAGAGTTCATTTTCTTCATAGTAGCTGGTATGGAGCTGTGTTATGGATTTGTGCTTTGAAGTGTTGATAATATAGAGATGTTATCTCTGATAATGCACTGATCGGGCCTTACACAGCATCAAGGCCTTTTGTGCTTCCCACCCCGCACCACCAGCAAGGACACTCAGGATGCACAAGAAGTTGTGAGGGGATACAGTCAGGACAGCTGACCCCAACTGATCCAAGGGATATTCCATACCAAATGGCATAATGCCCAGCATTCTCAAGCAGCTGGGGGTGGAGATGGAGCCTGCTGCCCTTTCGGCCCAGTGTCCCATAACCTGGCTCCTCATCTAACTCAGATCCCCACCTTCACCTGCTTTATTTGACTTAATTGCTGGTGTGGTGTTAAACCACGACAAAATCATACAGAGTTCAGAGGAAAAGTAGTTTCTCCAGCTTCATAACTTCTTCACTGACTTTGATTGAGAGATATCACTCCTACTGATGGTCTTGTGTTGACTATGACAGCTGCTGCCCCAGAGTATGGGAAGCAGTCAGAAATACGGATCTCAGGGAGAAGTCTGACATCTGAGGTAGTGGGCATGTCCAGATAAACCCTTAGACTGTATTCCAGACCATAAACCTGATCTGGCAAACTTTAACAAGACCTGCATCAAAAAGGTCAGAGATCCATGGCTGGTTTCTTGTTTTCCCTTGAATCCATAATTCTACTTCCTAGAATAAAGTCATATTATTTAACAAAATATTTTTGAGCTTGGAGCACACCAGCTTCCCACTCTTCTCCCAAGCCTTTTTCACACTGATCATCAGGTCAGCTACCCATGTTCTGGGGACAGTGCCCAGCATAACATTCACCTGCAATTATTGCCCTTTCTCAGCTGGCCTATGCCAGGCTCTGGGTTATGCACAATAAGGAAATGCAGACTGCTACCCAAGGAAACAACTGGAATGAAATATCACGAATGATAGATCTGAACTTCTATCTTCAGGACAATTTGGACCTTTCACTCATCCTTCAACTTTTTCCTTGCTATATCTGACAAATATTTTGTTTCTGGTTAAATAGTAGATGTGCTGAATTTTGGGGAAATCTTCTGGCTTGGACTTTCACTGATTGCTTGGATGGCATTTTTTTGCATGTGAACAGAAAGCAGATCGTCTACATGGTTGCCATTAAAATAGGGGAAAGACGTTGTAGCTAAGCTATGACAGAGAAAGATCATGGGGAGGTCAACCTTAAAATCTGTTGTGTGATTTCTTACACTTACTTAGTTTGATTTTCCATACACAGGCACATAAGTCTGCCAGAAAGGCAGTTGGTATTAGGAATTGTTTGTGTGGAAATACAAATAAATTCTGCTCAATTCATTCTACAGGCTTATTTTCCTTTGATCCTTTACTGTATATTATTTTATGTTGGTCAGCCACTCTGGCTACAATCACTGAAGGAGTACCATGTGTGTTTATTATTTAAGTTTCTATAACCTCTGTGAGTAAAAACACATAGTGAAAAAATGAACTGTGACATTAAATAACAAGATGGAAGGCAAAATGAGCAATATTCAACGCAGCTCTTGGACCAAAATATTTTAAAATGAGTGAACAAAGGTATATTAAAAAAGATGCTGGTACCAAAATCACTACAAAAGAGTTGGCAAAGCTGTAGATGTTTGGGCATTATAAAACCTATGTGATACTGAGTACCAAGACAGCAGATAAAAAAATTGATCCTGGGTCACATCCCACCAAAACACAGCAGAGGAGACATTGTTATGTCTGAGAATAGAAGATTAAATAATGCTAAAAGTAAGATAACTTGGACCATTTGATTTTTCTTATTTGGGGATAATGCTAGACCCCATGTTGCAGCCAGAACAAAGGAAGTGATAGATACATAGAAGGAAGAAGAGCATCAAGATATAAACTTTAGGAATTAAAAAAAGACAATTACCATGGTAAAGGCTGTAGTTTAAGACTTATTTTTATATCACCTAACTGAATGTATATCTTGAGGACTGAGTTTCAGAGATGAAAGGAGAACTGCAGTGACACTGCAGCATGTGGGAAAGAACAGTCTCTCTTCCTGATTAGCATCTCAGCATCCCACTGTCCTACTTTATTGTTGTGTCTCCAAACAAATGAGTCACAGAGCAATCTCTGACAAGAACGTTACTTTATTGAAAAATTCACTCCTTTCTTCCCACTCTGCATCCTTTCCTTCTGTTCTCCTCCATCAGTCTCTTTGATTTCCAGTGAGAAAAAAATTCAATTTTGAAAATTTTCCGTACTTAACTGCAACTGAAAAGAAAGAAAAAATATTTTTAAATGGCTAAAAAAGCAGAGGTCTTAGTCTGCAACCTTGCACTAGAATGAAGGCTGAAAGCAGAGAAAAGCTTTGTTTTTAAACAAATTTATTTTCCTCACTCTTCTGTTTTCCACCTGGGACACATGTATGATGTAGAGTGTATATACACACACTGTGGGAGGTGACAACAATCACTATTTTGTTCTTAGAATCAGTAGTATAAAAATCATGAAATATACGTAAGTAATACATTTGGGCTCCAAGGCATACTTTTGAATCTAGAGAGAACAAAATTCCAATTAAATGGAAGTGCAGCTTTTGCTTTGTTTCTCAACTTCCTAATGGTCTTACAAAATTTTTTGCTGCTTGATTAAAAATTACATCAAGAATGAAAAAATTCACGATGTTACCGTGACCTTTTTCACTCATGACTGCTGAACTTTTCATCAATATTTTGTCCAGGAAAAGATAAATCTCTTAATTAACTTAAAATACAGCAGTTTAAGTGCATATAGGAAGTTAAAAAAAAGACAGTGAAAAGTTCAAAATGATCAGTTATGTTGTTTTTTTATTATGATGTCATGTAACAAGATTATTCAACAGTGATAAATGGCTACTATCAGCATACAAAATGACTCTAAGACAATCTAATGCTTTTATATACCAAAATTGATGAAAACTCAAATTTTCAGCATTTTGATTCTTATTTTCAAGCCCCCATCCTAAAAATACTTACCCACGTAAACCCTGCTCAGAAACAACTAAAACCCAGGTGTGTTTTCAGCACTGATTTGGTCACAAATCCGGGACAGCGTCACATGAGCTGCTATGAAGAAAATCATCTCTACTGCAGTGAAAATCAGAACATACAAACAAGCTGTCTCTATCATTTGTTACTCTAATATATCCCTGCTTTTAATCTAATATGATTTCTGTTTCCTTTTCCCTAGTGGCAGTCATCCCAATACTCTCTTCACTTTACAGAGCCCTACTTAGGGATCTCTTCACAGAGGACCATAGTGTAGAAGGAAAAGCAAGACAAAGCTAATGGATCATCAGTTCAGGTCTCTGTTTCTCTGAAGATCAAAAAAAGTAATAGCCAAACAAACTGTCGCTCTAATAATTTTCCTTTAAAAACAGCAATCAGCCTCTACCTTTCACCCCAAGGGCAGCAATAGCCAAGGACATGAGCATGTCTAAGGGTCAATGTGTGCCTCAGCTCACACACTTGGCGGCTCACAGGGCTGTTGCTGCTTTGATTCATTTGGGGCTTCACTTGATAAATCTGATCAAGGGAAAACTGTTCTTAAATGTGAATGCCTATTGGGTTACCAAGGCAGTCTGCTGGAGTGAGGAAGTTTGTGCTGCCTGTAATGGAAGTATCCTGCATAGGACCCTCTGGAAGGAACTGGGTCCCTAGCCACAAAGGGGACCAGGCTTGGACTGGGGAGGAGTGTCCACTCTCTGAATTACTGTTGAGCTGCCTCGTGAAAGTCTTCTCTTAGCAGACTTTTAGTATTAGTGAAATAGAAAAACAAAGCAACATAAAGGCAATTTCTTGTCTTGCAGTAAAGTGTTTTCCCCCAGGATGGGTGTGAAATGACTTGAAGGGTCTCAAGAAAAATGTATGTGCCCATGATAAGATGAGAACACCACACCAAAACAACAAAACACTGAACTGTCTACCTGGAGGGTGTATTTTTTATTTACATGTTCTGTTTCTGAAAAACACTCAAATTTACATTATTAGGTTTTCCATCTACATATAGACTGTGTGGCTCCCCGTTCACGATTTCATTCAGAGGTTTTTGATTGGTGAGCACAGTAAATTAAAGGCATACATAGGACAGGGTGGATGCACTCCCGTTCTTCAGGGGACTGAAATAACAAAGGCCAGCTCTGGTTAGGAAAGCTGCAGATATATCCAGAACTCCTGTTAAAGACACATGAAGTTGTTCCAAGAGGACAGCAAGATTTTTTAATGAGATATTCAAGTTGCTACCAGGTCATATTAAAAGCAACGAGGGATCCTGATTTACTAGTTCCTAATATCCCTGATCAGATTACTGTTGTTTACTGAATTTTGAAACATTTAACAACAAGTTCCTCAGGGTTGCATTTTTGTTGTTGTCCTTGTTGTTTTGAATGGGTTTCTTTAAGTCTTTACAGTGTGCAATTATGTAATAGAATGGTTGAAAGGAGAAAAGAGAAATAGAGAAATGATTCCTCTTATTACAGTATTTAAGCAAGAATGGCTGCAACACACGTATGAAAATCAATGAGTGACATCATAAATTAATATCAGTATTGAAAATATCTTAGTTCTAAAACTAGACACTTAGAAGTGAAATGATGACTAACAGTTCTCAAGATGCTTGTTTCTATTTTTCTTGCAGACAATAAAATTAAACATGGCCTCTTGTTGAGAAGAGGCATAAGATGAGAGTTATATGTTTTGTCAATTTATGATGCTGGATGAATTTTGAGATACAGACGCAAACTGGCAGGGAATAAATGGAAGGATGGTTTTTCTGAACAAATTAAAGGGTGTGTGTTTTGATTTCATGCAGAACATGGTGGGGGGAGTTCATGCATCTATTCTGCATTGGGACACCACACCTAATACTTAGCCCCAAGCAAGTTTGCTCTTGAGAATGAATTATCTGACTGCTGCTTCAAAATTTAGGGGGACTCAATGTTTTTTTCCCAGGTGGGTTCTGAAGAGAGAGTATGAGTTAAACCCCAGTGATCGTGGTGGGAATATTCAGGGGATGTGCTGCCCCAAATAGCCGGGACGTCACCACTGCAACTGTCCTCTCTTGCAGGTGGTGCAACAGCAGCACATTTCTGCTAAATTAAAAAAACCCTCACCTCTATTTACAGCCCTTCTTAAAAAAGTAATAAAAATGTTTATTCAGATTCAGTGAAGTCTTGGTGGGAGCTTTTGCTTTTGCTTTTCTGACAGTAGGGGGGTGAAAGGGAAGAGGAGGGTGTATCACCATCTGTAGGCAGCTAGCCCACTCCCTGTAATGCTCAAGAGATTGGTGGCTTTGGGCTGGTAGGGCTGGAGTCCAGGCCTGGCTCATGAGGCGCCTGCATGATGGATCTGGTAAATTAATCTGTCTGTAAGCACACAAGTTTGTTATACTAGGCCCCAGCTTATTTAATTTATGAAATCATACTGAATCACAAACCCAGACAGTGTGACAAAATTCATAGCACTACATTCATTTCTGGCATTATTGTTTTTTATTACATTTATTGTGACTGATTGCCATTTTCTGCATGACTGTGGCCATATACGAAGATATATGAAGTTAGTTTTACTCATGAATATGTTTCCATAGAGTGTTGGCTCATTGCAAGGAAAACAACTAACTGTAAAGAAAAGTTATACGTAGGTATAGAAGACTCATTTAGCAAAAATCTTTCTGGAAAGAGGATCCTTGTGTGATTTTTTTTGTCAGTTAGCAAACATGAGCTTGGATGGATTTCCAATAGCATGGAGTTCAGCAGGAGGTATTTTGTGACAGGAATGGGTAGTACCATAATAGTATTTATCTTCTTACCATTTTTCATTTTCCTCCCCTTGATTCATCATTCCAAATGTTCCCTTATGTACAATTTTCTAGTCGTGCTACTAACAAAACCCTTAAGTTTCAGTATTTAATGCTGTGGATACTAAAAGACAATTCATTTGAATAGTCAGAAAACTTCCAGACATTTTGAGTCTAAACACATCTTTATCTATTCTTTGCAGACTTCTTTGATTGTTTAATCATGTCATTTGGTTTCTCTGGTTTCACTGTTATGTATCTACTTGCTTTGTTTCTTGAGTGACCTACAGGTTTTTCCCCCTAGAGGTGTACTCTGAAAGTTAAGTTGAGTAAACATATCTTTTGGTTACAAATGTAGTTTGATAATTCGCTATCAAAGCTTCAAGACCTTAGTTAGTTTGTGTGCTCAGAAATGACATCTGACATATTAAGAGACCAACAAATAAGTATAATAAAAGGAGAGCTTCAGTGAAAAAAGAAATTATCTCTTCCCTGTGTCAATATTTGACTTGCTGCATGAAGTGGAAAAAAAGTTACAGAAGAATCAAATGAATATTTTCACTCTGTTCAGGGCAGTGACACCTGTTCTGCAAAAATTTCCTGAGTTTGTTTTTAAGTGGCATTAAGTCAGAGACTATTTCCTTTTCATCCATATGAAACAGAACATAATGTAAGTCCAGAAGGGTCAAATTTGTAAAAAGTTTCTCAGTGGATTATTGCTTACTTTACAAAGATCTTTAAAAGTTTTACTGATTGGGTGAAAAAAATAATTTCAAGGTTGTGGAAGCCTGTTAGCTAAGTGTAATTAAATGTATTTCAGCTGCTGTTCCTCAGTACCCATCCTATTTATTTACACTGTATTAAATAAAGGGATCATGTGTTTGCTATCCATCCATAACTTACTCACTATGCAATATATGATTTGCATAAACATTTATTAGAAATTTCAAAGTGAATATAATTTATCCAACATTGGATTATAAATAGGATGTGCTGAAGACCACATTATACCTTTTGGACACAATGTCTGGCTAGTGCTTATCAGTGTAATATTTTTGAAAATTAAGGCATTCATTTGATATCACATTTTTCTGCAGTGGTTTTATCTGCCCGTAGTGGTGGAAAAAGGAAACATTACAAAGAGCTGTTAATATTTTACGTTTATACATAACATAATGTGTTGCTATGCACCCATCCCGGTGCATGTACTCATCATGCAGTTCTGTCATTTCTGTCATTCTGTCTCACAACTATGATCTTACTGCCTGATCGTCATTCCCTGGAAGTAACGGGAATCCTGCTCTTGGCTCTAGGCAAAGTAGCAATCCTTGCTCAGCAAGTGGTCCTACTGATTTCACTCAGATCACTTGCAGGTCGTGGTACCACTCAGCATGTGTCAGCATGATAGGAGAAAGCCATAGGTAAGGGTGTATAACGAAGCACAGAGAAAACAAGTAATCTGAACACTGTCCTCAGACTATGTAGACATCAAGTCCATTTCTATTATGGATATCCAGCTTTTCCCTGTGAAAGATGTTTTCATTAGTATAATATATTAATAGTTTTAATAAACAAATGCCAGACGAGCAGTGGGAAAAATATTACCTGTTCTTATGACAAACTTAAGCCACACTCACATGGCACAAAGCTATTGTCTTTTGTGATTATTCTTTGTATGTGTGCTTATATCTTGTATTTATTCCTTATTTTTAGCCTATTTATGAAAAGTGTTTTTTGCTTATACTCTCATTTGCTACTTGACAATATCTTCTTTCTTATCTTCAGCTCTTTGGCATCCTTTGTTTTGCTTTCCAATTCTTCAATTCCCAATCTATTTGTTGCTATTCTCCTTACTCCTGTGTCCTCTCTCCCATGCCCTTGTTTGTTGAATAATTCTCCTACACCTTGTTAGACAACATTTTCTTTCCTGCTTCTGTACCCTGAGAAGACAATCTTCTTCTTTTTAAGTATTGCTTTTTCCATCTCGGTTGCTGCACCTTTAAATTTGCTGCACTTTCTCAGGTTGCATTAAGATTTATCTGCTTCACTTTTCACTCCACTTCTGCCTGTCTACTCCTCTCTCGCCTCTCCCCATTTAATCTATTCTAGCTATTGTCCATGGTCTACTTTATTCTGACTTATTTTGCACTTTCACTACTACTTTATTTCACTTGATCTTCTGTTGTCTTGCTCCGTTTCACAGAGGAACATGGAAGGTGAACCTGTCATTAAGATGGCACAATAGAGGTAGATGAGAGTTGATTAATTCTGTCCCACCTTCCTTCCATTCTGCAGTCTCTGCTCAGAGCATGAGATAGGGAACAGATAGGTGGGAAGATATGAAATTAGATTTTAAAGTGTCATCATTAATGTGCTTCAGACTACATAATTATTACAGTCTTGATTGCTGTTCTTATATGAAATCAGAACTCTCTAACAGAGAGATTTGGGCTGATAGATTTTCCTGGAAATCTAGACAAGACTAAAATTCAGGTTTAGCTACTATGAGAATAATTTCAGAACATGCGCACACATAATATGACCCTAGTTGCAAAGAATTTGCAATTAGAAAAAAACCAACAAAACACTTCAAACTGTAAACAAGAAGTTTGGGAAATAAAATAGATATATGAGTTGAATGATTTTTTTGCCTTATGTTCTTATCCAGGCTTTAGCTATGCAGTTTATTCTTTCATGGTTTTTCACTGCGAAAATTTGTTAAAATAAAATTTATCATTTCCAAGGAGGCTATGTAAATTATAAGTTGATAACTGAGTTTTGGATAATTAATCAGCTTGGATCAAAATAGTAACTGTTTCAGGATTCTCCCTCCTTGGTAGAGAAGTTTTCTTACAGTTTCTATACAGATGATCAAGCTGAAGCAGACTGAAATCACAAAAAACAGTGTTGCAAGAACAACTCTGGAACTGGCAGCAAAATTTTCCATTGAAAAACAGGGCCACTAATAGATTCTTTATTCACTGGAGCAACTGAACTCATGGAATACCTCAGTGGTGAGCTCTGGATACCCTAGTTCAGGAAAAAGAAGTGGTCTGAAAGCCATCTCCTTGCTCTCTTACATGTCAGAAATAGTTTTGTCACTCCAGATGAAAATATGAGGCTTCTCTCTTATCCCTGAGCCCACATTTCAGTACTGCTCATGCGCCATGAAGCCCTCTTGAAAATGCCACTTGGGGAACTGGTGTATCTGCTCAGGCTATAATCCTTGCATGCCACAGCTGCTGAAAGCCACCATTTGTGGTAACATGCCAATTATTTTCCAGGTGCCAAGGCAACAAAGTAGAAGAGCAGCCCACTCCTCTTTTCGCTGTAAGTCACTGAAGGCATCATCCCCAGGCTCCCCTGGGGCTAACCTGGGAGATCCAAGCAGAATGCAAATGTGTTGAAACACACTACACTTTAAAAAGCAGCAGGAAAAAAGATTACTATTTTCTATGACTTATACATTAAGCAACATCCAAAGTTTAAGTTTTGCATAGAGTTCTCAGCTGAATTTAGGCATAAACTTGTGCTCTGGCCACATAAATATTACTGTATTTACCTTTTGCTGCAAGCACATAACATATTCTACAATGTGTTACTTTGCAGAAGGTTTAATTTCCACAGCTGTATCAATCAAATTCCTTACAAACTTATTTTAATGTCCAGGAAAAAGTGTCTGTTTAGGTCTTTATTTATTTGTCAAGAATGCATTGGTGCATGAGATAAAGCTGCTTTAATTAGCTAACGGAAGGTGATTTATTATTGTGTTTTGGCTTGTTATTATCTCTCGATTCTTTCTCGTAACAACAGGTGTAGTCAAAACAGAAAACATTTTTCAGAAACACACGTTTGCTATGGGCAGGCGCTGTTAATTTGCCTCTTTTGACTGCCTGCTACTGGCCACGGAATCTCCCTGTGCTGGCTCTGGCTTGAGCTTGATAATTGTTTTCAACTAAATCACATCTTCTGGGAAGGCATGTGGGACTGAAAAGATAAATCCAGTACCAAATTATGCAGTACATCAAATGTATGAGTCTTTCACATCTTGAGACTTAATGTAGGCTTTGATTCTGAAATAGAAAATGAACAAAATATATACATCTATAAATTGTTGGAGAAAATGTCATGGATGTTATTTAGGCAGGCTGGCACACAAGTTTCATGAACTCTGGATTTAACATACCATTTCCTGTAACTGAGTAAAAGGCAAACTTACAAAGATGCTTGAAGCAGCTCACCTATCGACAAGCCATTTTATGGGAGTGAGGCTAATCTTTTCCTAGTGTAATGCAATGTTTCGGGCCAGAACTCTACAAACTGGTCTTTCAGTTCAGCAATGGAATTGAGGGAAAATAAAAATTAGTACCAAGCTGAGAATAATTCTTTAGTTCTACATGCTCATGGGATACACACCAGTCTCCATTAACATGAGTCAGTAGTACATGTCCTCAGGTGGATTCATTTCCTCCTTCTTTCTCCTTTATAGGGATAAATAGTTTTAGTTTAGTTCTCATTGTTGTATGGTCAAAATATTAATGGGCAATAACAATCTATACTTTATGAAGTACTACCAAATATTATTTATATGCATAAAAATATTGTAAGAAATTTGAGATTAATCTTTTTAGGAGACTCTGTGTAGATTGGAGCCTGAAGTACTCCCATTGTTTCTGACATATTTTCCTCTGACCTTTAATAAATATGACTTTCTGCTGATCAGTGACATTTTTTGTTCTTTAGGTTGTGGTTTCTGACCAGTTAAATAGGTAACCTGCTGCGTAATAGACATCACTCGGTTGCTGTTGTTTTGCAATAAAAAATATCCCCCCAGCTGGGGAACTGTGTTGGCAGGACATGGATACAAACATTTGAAAGTTGTCCCAGCTTCTAAGTACAGTAGCACTGGTGAAACTAGCACAGAATTAATAAATAGAGACAAAACCCGCAAAGGTAAAATAGTACAAGACCACAAACACCCAATCCTCGCTTTAGTTTCTTTATGTTCAAATACAGGTGATTGACAAATGTGGGTTGTGGTTTGTTTTTTGTGGTTGTTTTTTTTTCTTTTTTTCCCCCCCTACCTGTATTATATGTGGTGAATGGAAACTGTAATGAAGGAAAATTATTATAGGTAAGATTATCTTGCTGGATTTTGTCACCCATTTGGGATGTAAGAGGAGTCTCTTGTTTCACTGAGTGAGCCACTGTGCATTCAGACATCCTCTTGTAGTACTTGGTACATTCCACACTTTTGACCAGGGAGGGGTACCTACTTTCAGATATGCCTTCTGGTAATTTTAAAATAGTGCAGAATCTCTTTTGTTTCTGTCTTTTGCCCCAGACCCTTTCCAGTAAAATCCCTGTTTAACTTGGGAATGCAAATTACCATGGAGAGTTTTGCAGGTACACAGGATAGTGCCAGTAAAATGATCTAATTAAGGGTATTTCAGCCAGAGTACTCAGCCCAGGATAAAAGCATCTTTTAAATTGTTCATGCAATAGTTCAATTATTTTGCATGATCAAGAGTCCCTGAACAGGTTAAAAGTTGCAGTCTGCAAGATGTAGTGGTTGAGAAAATACCTCTTATATTACTTAGCACACCATTATTTCAGCTCTCTGAGCTCTTTTCTCAGAAAGAGCAAAGGGGTTTGCAAAGGCTGTTTTCTCAGTTTGCATGTTTCATCAAACTCTGAATTCCAGAAATTGTAATTTACTCAAGAAAAAGCCAACAAATTCTTGATTTTGGACCTTTCTGAATCTATAGTATATGTTCCTTCAGAAGAAGATTTTTGCAACACATCTGCCTTCCCACATATGCTTTTGCATCACAACGTTTGTTACCTTCCTGTCCTCGGAAGATATTGCATAAGGATTCACTTACACACAAGCAAGTTTTCACTCATCTCTTACTCATCAGTTTTATGCTATCACTCTATGCCAGGAGAAACACAACCTGTCAGGTTTAAGCTCCATCTCAGTATTAGAAAAACAAAAGATTAGATGGAGATATTTGCAAAGGTATTGTAACATATTGATACATGTTCAGTGATACACCTATCTGAGTTCTTCAAACCAAGAATGGTTCATTTTTCCTCATCTTAAAAGAAAAATATCTATAAAATTTAAATATTTTATTTGTGAAATCTGTGAATAACATTTAATCTTTATATTGTTTCAGCTTTTTTTTTCTTCCAACACCTTTAGTATGAGCCTGATTCATTTCTAGTAAGAAACTATTCAACAAATCCTCAGGTGAGTTCTTAAAATAAGAGTATTTGTGATAAATTTGTAAGATTTTTGTTTTGTTTGACATCCAAATTCTGTCACTTAGAATCCATGAAACTGATGAAGTGTGATAACATTACCATAAAGCTGGCAATACCTGATGGTTTACAAGAAGTCCAAGTTGGTGGAAGGACTTGCCTCTTTGTAGGTCTAAACTTTCCTATGTCCTTTGTTTTCTTTTCCAAGTCCATATTTTCAGATGCAAGACTTCCATTTTGAAATATAGAGAATCAAAATCAAAGCTAAATAATAAGTACAAGGTTCTAAAGTCACTGTCATGGTTTGAATGCAAATGTGAATATCTGAAAATGTGAAATCTGAATGTTTTGGAGTTTGAGCCATTATTTCAGAATAAAGAATAAAGGAAAAAGAATTTTTTTTTAAAGGAAATTAGGATAGTGACAAAAAGTAAAAATGGTTTACCTGTGAAAGGTGCCTTCTCTCAGGTTTGTTTCATCCAACTTATGCTCTGTAAAAGCCATGACAGGGTCAGGGAACAGATGCCAAATGCAGCATACACGTCCTGGCACTTGTTTAACCTTCATTCAGAATTAAACATATGCTCACGGAAAAAAAAAGAAATAAAATAGAAAAAAAGTCACCATACAGCATGTAGATTTATAAAGTGGGTGTGGTGCACTTAAGCTGTGTCCAGATGTGATAATCCTCATTTCATTTCACGTGCAATACAGTATTTCCATAATGACTGGGTAGGACATTACATTTTCATTGTTCTGTACATTGATCTTAGAATTCATTGTTATTGATAGCATCAACAAATACCATGGTATTATGACAGGTAATGTTTATAAAGTCTCTTCAACCGTCCAGCTGGTTTTGTATCCCAGTTCATCAGATGTTAAACATTATAAAACAGTGCAGAATTGTTCCCACCTTAAAGTCCAACACTCTTCTCTATGCATATGATGAAATAGGTAATTTTATTCTTCTTTTTTTCTTGTTAAGCACAATGAAAGTTCTCTTTTACATCTAGGAGCCTATTTTTCTAATGATCTCGTCATTTCTCTGATGACAGCAGTTTTCACAATGCGAAAAAGCAGCGGGTGGGACCCGGCTCATCTGATATTGGTCCAGATTTTCTGTCATGGTCCATTGCTGGATAATTTATTTTTGATTTTGTAGTTCAAAGATTATGGGAGGTGAATCCCTAGAGCTGCTGTATGTTCAAGGCTCTTATTCTAATTTAAAAACAATTCTATTCAAGTACAACTCCAGATATAGCTTAGTTCTACCTAGGACGACCTATGGACCTCAGATTTCAGAAACCTTGCTGTGAAAACTAGGCAGGCCAGCAATCCCCCATTTTCCCCAGTAAGACTGAAAGGTGGAGTATTTTTAGTATATAAAGGTGAAGTTTATCTTTTGACTCATTCTTCAGATAAAGATCTATTCCAGCAAGAACTCACATTTCAGTTAGAAACTCAAAGCTTATGCAAATGTAGCAATGATCTTCTTACGCAAAAAGTTAATGAGATATAAAGCTACCTACCTTCTTAGCAAACACCAAAAATACCTGCCACCAAATAAATATTTATTCATGTTTTTTTTAGTGCACATTTATTCCAGTTACTGAAATGAATTTCTTAGTTAACTAGGATGATCTCATTTCAAGCACTTCATTATGTATCAAACATTGCTAAAAATGTGCAATGTGGATTACAGAAACTCTTACTCTGGACTTGGAAGGGGGAAGCCAAAGATACACTTTAGCTGGATCCAACCTGCTAAATGGTAGCTAATGACAACATTCTCACCTCTGTTCAGCAAGGGCTTCCCGAACTAACTTTGTCATGACCTGGCCAAAAAAAAAAAACCAAACCAAAACCCAAAAAGCAACCAGGTTTCAGATGAATAAAAGTCTTCCAACAGGATACCTTAATTTTTTCCAGTAGGCTTTTGAGCTCTGCATAAAAGTTACAGAAAGTTTTAAAGGCGCTTTTTTATTTAGGTAGAGGGACAGATTTTGCCTGTCTCTGTGTACACAATAAGATGTACAGAAGAGGATAAATTTTGCTCTGGGGTTTATTACATCCCCTGTTGGCTGTAGGCAGTAAAAAGACAGTAGAACTTAAACGTGTTTTTAAGTTATAGCAAACCAATTTGGGGGAAAGGGGGGAATTTTGGAAGCAGTGTTTTGCAGTAAGGCTCAAAATACTGCAGAAGGAATCTAGCGTGTTTTAGCTCTTATCCTGCACCGGGCTTCTCCAAGTACATTTCTTTCGAGCCAGACAAAAATTTAGGTTATGTAGTTCTGATGTAACTTCAGGATTATTTGGTTTCCAAAGTTATGCCTTGGAGAATGAATTTGCCTTCATGGTTTCAGAAGGCAATAATTGTTTTCTAAAGTAATTCTTTCTCTGTAAACATCTGTATGAGGAACATGCTGACATCAATAATTTAATCTCTCACATACTTTCTAGTAGTCTGTAGAGTCTAGTTACACAGTAGACCATGAAATTAAGTTACCACTAGACACAAAAGGAAATACTGTGCCATTATAATAAAGAGAGCTATCACATCACCTTTTTGCCTGTCTAAACTTAAACTTCATCACAATATAGAAAGACTGTGTTTTCTTGTATCTGTGCGTGGTTGTAATTAATGCAATACCTGCATAATATAGATGCCTATAAATCAGATGTTAGAACTGAATAGAACTTCTATAGTGATAAAAATCACCCTGGGATGAGAAATATCAATTCCTATAAGGGTTGTTTAAAATCTTTTTTAGGCATTTTGCATATGTATTAGTGTATTGCATGGGAGAAAGAAACAATTATACAAAAGGTTTTATGCATAAATGCATTTTATCAACATGGTACGATTATAAAAAGTGATTAAAAAGTGCTTTTCCCTTACACCCTTTCATTCTCTGTAGCATTCTGCAACTTCTCTACAGTTGAAGAACTAGTACTAGTAAGGGGTAAGAGTGAGTATGGGAAAATAAAAGACAAAGCAAAGAGCACCCCTGCAGTACTCTAGTACATGGCAGCAAGTATTGGAAGAATAGAAAGAAAAGATTAACAAAAAAAAAAAGCAAAACAGGAAAAGTAAAGAAAACAGCTATTAAATTGATTTTTTTTTTTTCTTCAAACACAGACAAAGTGTGTGAACAAAGTATTCCCAGAGGAAATCTTGCATGGAAAATGTGAATATCCTCTAGGAATTAATCACTTTCTTCACTGTCCAATATCTCAAGAATTACGTTACCTAGATAACCCCATATAATCCCTTTTGCCATTTAATCTCATTATGTGTCTTTGTAAATGTCTGTTGTGGCATCAACGCAAGTCTGCAGGAAGCGTACCTGAATCGCTTCCCAATAAAGTACTGGAACAAATTTAATAACATCACAAAATGTGTAAATTAATTTAATTTATCTGATATCAAGGATAGATCTTTAAACAAACACATATACCTGTGGGGTTTTTTGGGTTTTTGGGTTTTTTTGTACTCACAGAACTAGATGATATTCTAAAAGAAAGCTTTAGAATGAGAAAATATATCAGCCCTTCCCAAAAGGTCCTAGGAAAATTGAGCTACAGAAGGGAAAAAACCACAGGTAAATAGGAAGGGATTACTAGCAAGGAGACTAACAAGAAACTATTCTTCAATGCTCTTTTCAGGCCTTCATTTCCTTGACATCTACAGACAGACGAGTGAGGTCTGTGCCACTGCAGTCCCAGTTTATGAGATTTATTCTGAAGGCTGGACAGTTGGCTGACGAATGTAGAATCTGTTCATACGCTGACAAAGACAGAAAGAGGCTGCATTTCTACAGTAGTAAGAAAACGTCAAGTTTCTATAGCTGAAGTCAAAGAAAATCTGTATATTTTGAAGTGCAGTGAAAGATAATGACTGTTTGCATTTTTGTTTGCATTTGCTTGCTTGCCATTATAAAAAAGCAGGTAACACTTTTATCAGTATTTTTAAAATATATGTTCAAACTGAAATAAAATGCAAAATGCTGACATCAGTTATCAGGGCAGGGGAGGACAGCAATTACTTCTGGGCAGTGTATTTGCTCAGGGAGTCTGGATCAGTGTACTGACCTACTTGTACCTGACTTCAACTCTCCTACTACAGTGACAGACTTGTGACCGAGGCAATATGCAAATATCGTATACCCAAAAAATTCCATGGTCTTTTGAAGGCCTCTCTTTGCAAACTTTGTCATTTCCACATATAAGTGGTAAATAGGAGAGAAACGATTAAAAATATTTTTTCAAATCAAACGGGAAAGATCTTTACCTAACTTCAGATACCATGATTATTGTCTGTGATTCTCACAGACATCTGACTGATAAATGGAATGTGGATGGGAAGAACCACTCGCCTGCCAGACTGGCCTATCCAGGACACAGGGAGTTAGGCTCTGCTCACAGGAGCCTGAGATCAAGCCCTTCACTTGTCCTGGATGGATTTGAAATGTATAACTGAGCAGGCAAGAGCTGTGCTCATCTCTGCCTGATCCAGGCGTGTGTTCAGAACCAGTATAGGTTTGCTGATTTAATCAGATGTCACTCAGGTATTTGTCCTGTTACATTTCACTGAACTTGCATTTTTGCTGGAGTTTTGCTTACAAAGCTTAGAACAACTTCTTGTATAGGACCATGCACTTTACAATGACAAAGTTTAAAATTTTTTCCTATGCCAGCACAAATAAAATTTCTTCACCTGCAACCAACTTCATGTGTTTGTTTCCAAATGAGAAAAATAAATTATTAAACCAGTTAGTCATAGCTAATGAATTCTATGGCAATAAAAAGCACAATAATTGTAAAAGTTTTGCTTCACTTGATGTCTTTGACTTGTGTTGAATCTCTCTTCTCTTTTCAAACTAGCAGTTTGTTTCTTGGACCAAAATTGTTCTTTAACACAGACTTCTTAATATTCTGCTGGTTTGAAAGCACATTTTATCAGTGTTATTATTGACTTGTAGATCCACTGTAACTGAAAATCAATCTGAATATAAATCTTAGTCCACAACAACCTAAAATGGTGAAAAAACAGATTTCAAACCCAGTTTTTCAACTTTTACATGTAGTTCAATAAAGAGCTGTAAAACCACCCAAATCTCCAAGTTCATCTGTTAGCAAGAGGAGGAGCTGAGACGAAATGGTGTAAATAAGTTTAAGTAAAAGCAGTGAACTAGAAAATGGTGCTGAGAACATAAAACTAAAAAAAAAAAATATTTTGAACATTCATGTTCTGGTTTAGATGTGATATTGCTCTGTAGACAACTGTATTGTATGCTATGTAAATTTAGAGCAAGGGAAAATTAATTTTCTTGTGATGTCTTCCTAGACTCTCAAAGAGAACAATAAAAGTATGTAGCAAATGATCCTGCCTGATTCATCTTAGTGGGATGTTAATTTTTAACCCCAATTTTGCCAATTTTAATATAGATGGAACTACAGAGGGAAATGGAATGAGTAATGTTAGAATTAGATTAACCATAATAGAACTTAAAGTTTTTTTCCTATATTTACCACCTTCTTGCTCTGCAGTTACTTAAGCTTTTTTTTGTATTACATTTTCCCCAGCTGAAAAACTTTCACACTATCTACAGTGATCTCTGGTTTTGTCCTAAAAGTGAATGGATTCAGAGCCTTTTTTTGCCTCAGCTGCTTGAAAACTCTCCAGTGCATTATCAGCTCCCATGGCAGAGCAATCTTGACCTTAGCATCTTATGAGGAACTAAGGGGGCTCACCAGTAAAGTATTATTCACAGTCACACAACCATGGCTTAAAGATCTTTTGCCTTTGATTTTTCAGCATGGATGAGATACTTCCAAGTGAATTATGAGTTTCATCAGAGATCACTTGTTTTTCATCTATGGAAGATTAAGTCTGTTGCCTTGCTGACTAGGATTCAAAATAGAAGTTTATGTGAAAGACTAGTCAATGCATAGAAGATTCACAAGTTAATCCATGTTTCTGCTTTTATTTAGCTACTATTTTGCACACTTGAGTATTTCAATAAAAGTGGCAAGGTTGTTTTACACACATCATGAATTATACCATCCCATTTTGCAGTAGGACTGCATAAATATAAAAGCCTTAACCATCTTTGAGATGTAAGTAATACAGCCTGTTGATATGGTCAGTTGGAGCAACTAAAATTTATTGGATAATTCCGACAGACAGCAGTATTTAACTGTCTGAAGGAAATTCTTGCAAGGATGTTTACTTCTAGGTAGCTTAACTCTCTAACAATGAAAGTTGTTCCTTCTTTTACAGAACTTTAAAGAGAGGGAAGGAAGATTTGGAATTTCCCCCAAAGGAAGATATTTAAGAAATAGTTCTTATAAAGAATGTCTCTAAGATCACTAAATGTAAGATGTGTACTGTCTCAAAAATGTGACTGATACGTAGTGGCATTTTAAATGTAGGTGCAGTCTTCTAAGCAGGGATAAATCTGAACTGAGCAACTAATAATCACACATTCTGCTTTACTTATATATTCTTTTAGTCTTTGGGGTTTTTTGACAGGTTTCTTTTGTTTGTTTTCTGATTTAATCACTTTTAGTCAAATACCTGCATTGATCAGTACATAGTTAAGCTGTATGTGAACCAAAGGGAAAAACATTTTGGTGAAGACAGATCTTCCTCTCCTCTCCTTCATTCTTGTTGTCTTCATATTGTTCTCCTGTATAACAGATTTAAGACCTAAGAAGGGAGCCCAAGGAGCAGAAAAAGTATTGCTGGCAAATGGTTGGAACTTAGAGGTCAGGTGGTGTAAAGGTCAACAGAAAACAAGAAATATTGGGAGGAATTAAAAATTACAAAAAGCCATATAAAGTTCTGGAAGTTAAAGAATAAGCAAGCAGAAGCAAAGACCGAAAGATCAAGACTAAACCCATGCTTTAGCTCAACTTTCTTTCTGCAAACGGGTGGTGGAAACTAAGAGAAAGGATGGTAGATGGGAACAAGAGGATAAAATCAAGCTCAGCCACAGCTGAGCTAGAAGCAGAAATCAAAGGCTAAGTCTGCACCGCAGGGGAAAAGCAAACATGAGGTACACCATATGTTCAAGATGCCCACTTCCTTTGTAACACCTGCATGTCCTGTCCTGCTACCAAGCAATTAAATAGATTTTGTTCAGATAAACCTTACCCAGTTCACCCAGTTCTTTGTCTTGAGGAGGTGGTCATATATCTATCGTTGCTACGGTTCCAACTTCTTAATTTATCAATTGGTTGAATATGATTTGTTTCAAATATGGACAAAAAAAAAAAAAAAAAGGAAGTAACAAAATGTTGACGTTTCATGTCAGCCTGCTCATTTGGCAACTTCAGAACAATGAAGCCTATCCATGCACAGCAGGAGAGAACCATGAGCCCCTAGCTGTCCTGATACTTTACAGCATTTAACTTTTTAATCTTTTCTATATGACTCTCCTGGTCGAAGAAAAAAAACCCAACAAGGTGTGCTTTAGGCATCCAAACAGTCTTGGTATGATTTAGCATTAACGTCCTGATTAAAACAAAGCACACGTTGTTGTTTTAAGCAAGATGAGGCAATAGGTGAATTCGGCTTGTGTCTTGCTACTTGCCCTGTGGGTGATGCACACTGGAGTTTGGGCAGTGACCCGAGGCAGGGAGGATACATGTTGCAGAGAGCTGTTTCATGTAACATCCCATCATCCAGTGCCTAGCAGCAATTTGGGTATCATAAAGCATAAAAGATACAGTGTTTTCACATAACTCTCCCATGTCTGCTGTCAGGCATAAACCCAAGTGTGATACAGCAGAGTTCTCACTGTCATTGCTGAAAAATACTGATGTGAAAACTAATTAACTGGTCTGCCTTTGGAAACAGCCCATGTTTGTTTGGGTTAGAAATTTTAGCTGTTCTAGCCTGTACTCACTGGATGTGATAAGACATTTTAGAAAAATGTGTTTTTTCATTGTCTTGCCTATAACAGCTCTGTTAGATTCAAATGGCAACTTAAACAAAAAATCCCTGTTATTGTCTGTCATTCTGCAGTTCATCTCCTCCTGTTATTTTGTTTCTCTACAAGTTATTTCACCTATTATCAAATGCAAAAATTGTAATTTCTTCATCTATGTCCCAGGTCATCTTTTCACATTTTAGCCATTCTGAATAGATTGCTGTTGGATTCAATGATTTTAAAGGTTTTTTTTCCAAACTAGATGATTCCATGATTCTCACAGACACCGAGGCTGTAATTCCCAGTGATAGGACATACTGGGGTTTTGATATTGTACATATTACACAGCTTATTAAGCTAGCTTTTTAGGGCCTCAAACTCTCAGTTTTTATGGCTGAAATGCGTGAGTCTGGGAAAAACTGCTTTGTTCTTATGATGATTTCTTTCATCAGTTTCCACAAAAAGGGCCACAGGCTAAGCACCAGTCCTCACAAATCCATCAGCTAATAAAGCAGTGAGGTGGCCAACTTCACCACCAAACTGATTCTAACAGGCCGAGCATTCTTTTCCTCTGAGGATTTGTCCTAAGTATAAAATACTTCCGGTTTTAATATCAATTTGATGACAAATGCAGGCCAAAGAGGCTTGGTTCCATCAATATTTTTATCCTTTTTCAGTATATTTTTCAAGCTACAGTAGAGAAAGCAGTAGTCACACCTATGGTCACCTGCTGCCTGTGTGTGTTCCTGACTCTCTGTCGCGTTCTTTTTCTACACAGCAAATCTACTGGCAATTATGAGCTTCATGGAGTTCATTAATGAGTAACAGATCTAGATTTATGATCTTTCAGAGGAAAACTTCAATTTCCTCCCAGCTTCCTCCCTCACACAGCATATTGACATTAGAGGCAAGAAAGAGAAAACAATGTTTTTATATGCATTTCTTATCATACTTGCCCAAACCATGTGAAGGCAAATGTGTTATAGTTTTCACAGAAACAAAAAGCAGTTGCAGCAAAGTTTAGTCTCCTTTGCAGCTTGGCAAGAAACAGTTATACCAGGAGCAATGGTTAAACCTATTCTTTCATTTAATGATATGCTATATAAAATATAAATGCATTCTCAGAAAAAGTAGCTTTTACAGTATAGCCTAACTCTGGCAAGGTTGACCATGTATTAGGAATTATAATTTCTATCCTATTCTTGTTTCTGCTTCTGTTTCTGGTGTGCCCAAGCTCTGTGATGCTCAAAGATGAACAGAGACAGAGCAGCCTGTGCAGTTGTGGCAGCTTTGCACCACAGAGCTGCTGGGAGTCTGCCTGCTCACAGTCAATGCAAAACAGTGCTGACTTACAAAGGGATGCTGTGATTTTGTATCTTGAAGCATAAACAAGGAATGGGATGAAAAATAGCATCTCTTTGAGATATGCCAGTGTTCTTCCTCAAGGACGTTTACTTCTACTGTGCTCCTTGCAGGACGCCAGAAGCACAGCACAGCCCAGATCAGATCTGTGTGGGTCTGTATTAATGACAACCAGAAAAGCTTGTTATCACCATCAGATATTTCAGGACTGCATGAGATTTTAAAACTTAAATGAAATCCTTCTATATACACCTCTTACAGAGACTATCAACCACAGAAATTATCAGAACATATATTTCACACTTTTTTCATTGTTTTGAAAGTCAAGAGCATACCTAAAAATGTTTTTACTTTAAAAATGCAGTAGTCTAGAATCTACAGCATTAGGAAAATAGTTGAATATAGTTTTTTTTGTGTAAGTTACTTTCACTATTTGACTTCACTCCCAAAAGCCATTTGAGCTATTATCATTGAAGTTGTAATTGCTAAGATCCACTTAATCAGAGGAGTTGCTGCTGAGCTCTATTAGGAAATGAAAGAACAGTAGTCCTGTCTTGGAACAACACCACATCTTTCACTTTATTAGTAACTCTTCAAAGTCTCTATCTTTTGATACAATTATCCTAATACAGTGTTGAAGGACTTAGACTCAAGACTAACTTGATTTGACATAGTTTTGGCAGTTGTGGTTACATAGTTACACCCACATATGATAGTGTACAGGAAAAATAAAGCAAATTTGGAAAGAGATTAGTGGGATGTTTTAAGTGAGTATGATACTATATAATTTCTGTAATGGCAAGATATGTTAGTGGTGCAAGAGGAAAAAGTCAAGAAGGATGTGTGAAGCATGTGAGAAGAGACCAAACTTTACTACCTCATTAGCATTTATCCTTTACTATAGCACTAAGATATACACAAAATGGCTTTTCTGCTCTTCTTCCAAGTTAAGCATGGGAAACTAATTGGTTTCTTTAGTTGATTGATTAGTTGGTTGTTTGGCTGGCAATATTTAAACTCTAATCAAGTCAAAACAAAGGAAAAGTCAACTTTTTGACAATTCACAAATATTATTTTTGTTTTACTTTATTAAGTTGTATTAAAAGTCTTTACATTAAAATGGAATGAAATTTCAATTTCATCTAAATGCCAGAAGACAATATTACAGTACCAAAATGAATGCTCTGGTAAAAGTAAAAAAATTAACAAATTTTCCATATAATTGAATCTAACTCTCATTAAAAAAAAAAAAAACGGTTTAGATAAAATAAATTTCTTTTAACAGTTCAAAGCGAGAAATAATTTCTTAGGCATATTAAGATGCTTGGCTTCTCTGTTCACAACTGCACATCCACTTTCCCAGCACATGAACCAAAAATAGAGTTCAGAAAGCCTTCACATTTAACAAACTATGAAGCTTCTCTTTCTGTATAAAAATCCTTTTAAAAATTTCTGTATAATAACGTTACAAAAATAACAATGTTTAAGAATAAATACAATCTGTAAAAGCATAATGCTAGTATCAGATATTTAAGCGCATTTTTCTTTGAAAGATGACACGAGGCATAATGTATCTTTCCTTCCTTATATGGATGAGAAAACTGATTGGTGTCACCTTTACTCTCCTCGGTGCTTTGGAAATGTGTCCTCACATACATTAGTGCCAATTAAATAGCAGATACTACTGTACTAGGAAGCACTTGGCTTGTGATACCTTACTCTTTCTGCCTTTTCCATTTCTAAAGCAATGTGTGTGATTTATTAGACAACCTCAGTGTTTTGGTGGCTGATCTGAGCAGCTGTGGCCTCCCTTCAATTCCCTCTATAACTTGAATGCTTCTGTGCCCGTTGCACAACAAAACTTTGAAAAACCTGGGCCAAGCTGTGCTTCTGGAAAGCACATCACGAGGTTCTCAGCAGAAGAGAAAGGCAAGCAAAGCAAAGGAAAGCCTGAGCAGCTTTGTGACAGCTCTGACAATCTGGCACAGCATTTGATAGAACTGAAGAGTTCACAGATCTACATAATGAGTTGGCACCTCCTTTGCCACAGTCAGGATGCACCACTGCAAGGGCATCTCCAGCTCTCTTCAGCCTTCAGCAAATGCCCGCAGGGTCCACCCTGTGCTCCTGCTTGTGCCCAGAGCAGCACCTCAGCCTCTAACAGAGCTTGCAGAAGCCCTGCAGCATTACTCTTGTGCACACTGCTAGGGACTCTTTGGTTCTATTTCACTTTTAACAACTTTGGCAAAAAATGACTGTGTTGCTTGCACGCTGCTTTTTAAACCTAGAGTATTGAAGACATCTCCATCGTAGACAAAATACTGCTCGCCATCAGGATCCTAAGAATTTTAGACTCATTTTTAAAAGAAAAAGACACATAAAAGTATGCAGCTGGTCATATGACAAAAGTCCAGTGTCAATATTTAAATGATTATATGTTTTAGTTACTTTACTGCCAAACAACATTTTACAACATTTACAACATTGATATTTCTTGGTTTACAGTATGTGTGAGTCAGCTGTCATCAGGAACTCATGCGAATCTGCAAACAAAAGTAGACAATCTGCTAACAAAACAGAATGGATACGTAGATTGAAAATGATTTCTCTTTCATTTAAGGCCAAATTGGCTAAAGCCAGCCTCTAAAATGGAAGATATGTCAGTCAACAAAATTTCTCATCATCACTTATTAATTTGGGCCTATATTATTCTATCAGAGCCAAGCTGGCAGTGCATCTATGGTTACACATACAGTGCTCATAATAAATCACAGTGACTTGTCACTTAGTTTAAATAGCTATTTACATATAATTAATTGATATAATCTGAAATATTAGCAATACTGACATAAGACTGCCAAATATTTTCCTGCAGAACTGTTTTTCTTCTCTTATTATTCTCCAAGGAAAGAACTCTCCAGGTCCACTTGAAGTTAACATCCTCATAACTATGGAAACTCTCTTTTTGCTGCTTCATTGAGTAAGATTTTTTTCACAACCTTGAACTTACTCATTCAACGTGATTTTCCTGTAACTCTCACATCTTTCACAGAGTAAAATTCTTTCTAAGGAAAATGACAGTCTGACATGATCTTATCAAATCCATAATTATTTCTCCTTAGGCAGTGGCTATTTTCCATGCCACAGTTGCAGAATTTTCTTAACCTGTCTTCACACCTCATATTTTCACTCGGACGTCATCTTTTTGCAGCTTTTGAATGCTCATCCTTGGGTTGTCTCACATAAAGACATGAGAAGGTTGAACTACATTCCCAAGTGTTTTCACCTCTTTTAGAGAAGCCACATCGGTAAGCCTGCATTATGTCCTCCTTCCATTTGCAAGCCCTCACCTTTATGCTCTGTCCTGGGCTGCCCTTACAGGCCTCAGAAAAATTAATATTTTCAATGAATGCAACTGCCAAGGGCTGCTGCTTAAATGAGCCCATGTGTGGGACACAGAAGGGAACGTGTTTGGAGTTTACATGGAGGTGTCAGAAGAAGAGACTGGCAACAGGAAACCTGCCAAGGAATAGAAAGACAGAAGGTGGTGCAGAGCTGTTCAGGCTCTGGAAGAAGAGAATGAGTCTCCTGAGCAACAGACTTTGTGTCCTCCTATGAGTCCCACCCATTTAACATTTCTTCTTACCCTTTGGAAGAAATAATTTATCTATCCCATGCTGAAACACTATTAAAAAACTGCTCTCTTCCAGCCTCACGATGGGCCACGAGCACCCTGCAGCCTGTGACCCCTCAGCAAGACGCATCTTTGGCTACCAAAATGACTCCCACTCTCCTGCACAGTGTAGCAGGCAGAGGATGGTTTCACTTTCAAAACAAAAGGTTGACATTCCCACTGAATCTGTTCTTCCCACGTAAAAAAGGACCTCAGTGACAGATGCCCCTGTAGCCTTTACAAGGAGGGATGGATGGTGCCGCTCAGGGAGGATAAATGTAGACAGAGAGGGAGTTGGAGTGGTGCTCCAACACTGAAAAGCTTTGTGGAGTGCTCTTGGACTGAGTTTCCAAAGTGAACCCAGCTCACACACACCAAAACTGCTCTGAGAACCAAAACACACAGGAATAATAAAATCAGAGGATTTGCTTCATGCTGCTCTGAACCACACTGAAAGCATAGGCACAGCACATGCTGTTGAGGAAGAGAGAGGCAGCAGCTCAAAAGGGGCAGCTCAAATGTGGGGTATTCAGATTCAGGGACGCCCCTCACATTTTGCTGGGAGCTCTCACAGGGAGCTCAAGGCAACTGTGCTCTTAAGGCAACATGTACTTAAAGGGCAGAGGGAAGGTGCTGCAAAGACTGTCTTGCTTCCTGTGCTGTGCCATTACTCACTTGTGCTTCCCTCTACACTGCCCTAACGTAAAAATTCAAGACCGTAACTCCCATCTATCTCGGACCTTCTGAGTGCAGAGGCACAGTGGTGCAGCGCACCTGCAGATCAGGTGCCCAAGAACGTCCTCAGAGTCTGACACTAAATGAATAGTGTTTGTAAATGAATGGTAAAAGAGGGACATGCATTTTTTTTTTATTTTTTAATTTTACCTTCAGTTTAGCACCAAGATAATTTTCACACTCTCCAGGCACAGTGACTGAGAGGCAATGAAAAACACAGAATGAGAATGGAGGAACAATGGACCTCTTCAATGAAACACTCTTTTTCAGCTTCTTTCTGAGTACTGCTAGGCAAAGGAAATGGGGCCTTTCTCTTAGATTTTTATTTTAGGAACATGGGGAAAGAATTGAGATCAGCTTGGACTTTAACACCTGAGAAGTGGCATAAGTCTGTTCTGGGGATAGGGTATGGTAGAAGAAATCCTCACTTCATTGGGTGGTTTAGAAGAAGAAGATAGGATCTCCTGTTTTCACCTCCCAGTTGCTAGTTTCTCTCTCCTTAGCAGTAGAAACCTTTCCCACTGGAGATTCATTAATTTCTTGTCTTTTTCCCTTTTTCCACCCAGCTTGTCACATTTAACTTTAGTATTAGAGATCAGGCAGGAAGGAAGATAGCTGTTGTTGCATTTTAGGTATGCAAGAATCAATCAAACTATTGCTAGTAACATCCCTAAGTCAGTTTAGGTAATAAAAGCAAAGGCTCTGCTTTTAGAGCTCTTGGGGTTTGCAGAAAGGATTTTGCTTTGAGCCTAAAACAGCTGGAGGAGCCTTTTGGCATCTTGATATCAGATATCAAATATATGTTTTAAGTAAGAGTTCTCATAACAGCTTGCAAAGGCAGGTAGAAATTCTTTGTGACCAGAAGCTCGGTTATTGTTGATGCATACGTGTATGGGGGGTGTGACTGAATGGGTGTAGAAAGGCTTTTGTTTGTTCTGTGCATTGGATACAGCCACCTTGTTCTCTTTGCAAAGTCTTTTTTTTCGCTAATGTTTAAAACCCACCTGTAACATATGCATCTCTTAACTCTAAGTCTGGAGAAAAATGTTTTTATATCTTTAAGACAGGTGCTGCAAGCACAAGGAAGGGCTTACCTGTATTGAGGAAAATATACCAAATAATCACTTTGCAGTTAACTAAAAAGCTGTTTTTCCAGTCTGCAGGCAATTTTCTGTAACGTAACACTATAATCGTGGGGACAGATATTAGTACCTCTTTTGCCATGAAGAGCTATCATTCTTATAAATGTGTCCTCAGTTTGGCCTTCACATATCTGTAATAGAGAGCTAATATTCACGGGATCTATAAGATCTTCAGAAAAATGAATTACAATTCTAAACTACAATTATGTTTTATTAGGTGGAGAGGTCAGGATTTGTTTCAGAAGGATTTCTCCAAATCACTAACTATTCTTTTATAGACATAAATGTTTCCCACTGAATTCAGCAAATTCATTGAGAAATGATGATTCAGAAGTTTCTCTCAACTTCCTAGAATGGAATTAATAAGGTGATGAGCACTTCAATCGCTTGATTTCCTGGCATCTCACTGAGCAGCATATATAAAGGCAGTCGTGGGAGGTAGGATATGAGTTATCTAGGCAGAGAAGTGAAGTTGCTACCAAAGGACAGATTTAATTAACTGGGGAGATGTACTGATTTTTGTAAGAAGAATATATTATAATCAGCATATTACTGTTGATGATTTTGCCTCTTAAAATCATAATTTTCTAGCAGAAGAGTATTTCTTTGAAAAATTTATGATTAGCTAATTAGGAAAAAAACAGTTTCACTTTTTTCTTATGAAAGCTTAATAGCTTTATAATTATAAAACTACTGCCAAGTATACCTTAAGCATGAATTTTTAAGAAGCTTGAGGTAGACAAAGGAATGTTACTTGAAAATACAAACCTCAAACCAGTTTTTACTGCCTTTTCCTTTGTGCTTTTTAAATTTAGCTTAAAGACAACTTAATTATTTCTCTCTGAATCTGGAGGTAATATGGGATTAAAATTGCATGTCAAACTAATTTTGCAGAACTGAAATTGTAGAAGTGTAAAAAAAGGTGGGCTGATTTCCGTTGTAACTCTAGAGAGGCTATCCATTATTGTCCAAATAGATGAATAATTATTTGAACTGTTTCCTGTGCTCAGCCAAAGCTCAAACACAAAGGAGAGTAGATGAAGGGGCAAACACTGAAAGTGTAGAAGCAAGTGTTAACGCATTCTGAAAACAAATAGTGGTGCTGCAAAGCCTTCACTATTAATGGCTGTGCCATGTGCAATTTATTAAGAGGAAAGATCGTTTCTGTTAGACGAGGTGTTTTGGAAGTGCAGACATATGTCTCTGCTAATGGGCTTTTCGTACGAGTCTGATAGGGAAATCGATGTGCCATGCTCAGAGTGGAGCCTTGGTACAGGGAGACACTGTCGGACAAAAGACCTTGCTGGGTAAGGATCAGACAGCGCAGTGGGTGGAAGATGAAGCTGCTGAGGCATGGGGAGAAGGAAGAGGTGCTGGGGGAGGTGTGAGGGGCATTGCGAGTTCCTAGATGGGCGAAGGCTCTGGGTTAGAGCTCACATGTGGAGCTTGCAGTGGGCAAGGATGTCTCTGGAGGCCTGCAAGTGACAAAAAAGGGCAAAGCAGTTTTATGGGGGTGTCCTGAGGCTGGAGAATCTCATCTCAGGGATGTGTTTGAGGTTCTGTAGAAGACACTGAAAGGCTGGTCTAGCCTTTCCAAGAGCCTGACTCTTCCCCTGAGGCTAGCAGTGTTTGGAGGTGATACAATTCCAAAAATCAGTCAGAATCTCATCCTGCTACTGTGGGTAGAGAAAAAGCTGGGATGAAGAAAGCAGCAGGGGCTGCAAAGAGATTGTTGCCATTGCTGCTGTGGCTGCTGGGGAGACTTGCCTGCCTGGCAGGAGCTGATCCTGTCCCTCCATCCATGCTTGCCCTTCAGTGCTGAGAAGAAAAGCCTTGCAGGCCGGCCCTTTCCTTCTTGCTGTCCTCAGGCACAGAGAAAGCCCACAGCCTCTCATCCCACCTGCTGATGGATGTGTGATTAGCAGGGTATGGGACAGGCTGACCAGGATGCCTGAGGGATGGACATCGCAGGGAGAACCCACTGTACTTGGATTTGGTAGATATTTCTCCATTAGGAATAGTTTAGGTGTAGTTTACCCTTTCCTGCAGAAGAGAGTGAGAGTGTAATAGGCTACCCCCAACCCTGTATTTTCTGTAATTTCTGTTTCTGGGAAACATGCATACTGTTATAGGCTGAGGGAACAAGGCAGTTTCTTCAGTTTATTTATTAACAACAGCAGATGATGAGATACTCTGTCCTGCATCATGTCACTGAAAGCTTCCCAGGCTCTTGAAATTTCTTTCTTCCTGCTAAGCTTCTGAAATGTGTTGTGTTTTCTACCTGATATGACGGAGTCAAGACAAATGAATAGTGACTTTGAATTTTTAAGAACATGGCCTCTTGGTAGCAGCAGCTGGAAAGGATGAGGTCTCTGGACTATCTCTTGCCCAAATTATTTACATCTCCAGAAAGTCGTCTGAACAGTGCTCCCTGATTCGTAGATGCAGGTTGCTCTTGCCCTTTATGCTGGACTGGAAGTGTCCAGAGACACTTTCTGATCAATCTCGGCAGCATTTGTAGACAGCCTAGAGTAATTTATCCCAAGGAATGAGCTGAACAGAGTGAAAAAAGTGTGAGTGGCTATGGCAAGGTTTGCTTCTCACAGGCAAATGTGCTATTTTTTGAGCCACTGATGATTGTAAAATTAAATATTTCTGTCATATGTTCCTTTCCTTGATGTCACATAATCATAGAAGTTCTGGTCATGCTGGTAAACATTATATCCAGTAATCAGGCACAATTTTGTTTCATATCTGCTATTCTGTTTAGGTAACTACTGAGTTCCTACTGGTTAGAGAAGGATTTGACACTGAATTAAGTATGCAGCACTGGAGGTAGCTGAGTATTCATATCGTGGGTCCTTTGGAAACCACCAATATAACAAGTTTCCACATATAACCTTCTAAGGGCACCATGGATAAAGAAAGAGTAACAACTTTGTTGTTTTGCTACCATTATTTGCTTTGCTGTTGCTATATATCTCTACCTGAAATTACACAGTTCAAACGAATATCAGCTACCAGTAGCTACAGTGTTATTGTTTGTCTGATGCATAAAGGCAGTTCTGGAAAGGAATGAAGTTATGGCACAGATCTTATTGACCCAGATTTGTTCTGTAAGCCAAACAATTACTCTTATTCAGTAAAAAGAGATGTGTTCAGTTCTACATGTGTGCTCTGAGACTGTACTATTTTTTTCAAGTAGTCAGTTACAGAGACTGCAGAATAGATAATCTCCCTGTCCTACACAATGATGATATTTAAAATATTAGAAATATTTTTAAAATTTCTATTCAAAAGTTTTAGAAATTGTTA
Organism: Atrichornis clamosus; assembly: GCA_013400975.1. NCBI lineage: Eukaryota > Metazoa > Chordata > Aves > Passeriformes > Menuridae > Atrichornis > Atrichornis clamosus. The sequence goes on along the minus strand of WBMZ01002233.1, from coordinate 151,524 downwards.
CAGCAATATTATGGAAAAATGAGCTCAGGAGTACAGGAAGGACATGAACCAGAGTTTCCCTTGTCCTGAATAGTGCCATGACTACTTATTCCTTGGGTATTTTCCATATCTCTTGTTCACCCATTTTCTCTTTCATTTAATTGGCATTTTAGACTGAATCCCAGGAGAAGTTTTGAATTAAAAATTACTTAATTGAAAAATTACTAACAAATTTTACTGGACAGCTTTGGTTATTTGGATTTGACCTTCCATACAGCTCTAAATGTCAAATTAATTGCAAACTACAAAATCTCAGTATTATGCGTACTGAAAATATTAGCAGCATTATTCCAGTTTAATGATGTTAGTGATTTCTTCATTTTATGAAGAAAGAAAATTAACAAAGTATAAAATTGGCCAATAAAAAAATTTAAAGGGCTATGTTAGTTTTACACTAATTCCTATTACCCTTTTTTGGTTTTATTGGAGTGAAATCTGCAGCTACGCGTAGGATGAGTTAAAGAATATATGCCATTCTTATCTCTTAAGTAACCTACTTGTTACTTGCATGGTGGACTATTGTATTATCTTTAGGAACTCCTTCTTTTAGTGGTCAAAGAACCCAAAAAATATAGGTAATTGTGACATGCAGGAAAATTCAATCTGAGGGACCTGTCAGGTGTCTTTCTTTCAGCAGCTCCAGAATACAAAGAAACAGAAGCTGAATTACACCACACATATCCTGCAGTGAAAACAGACATACAAAGGATTTTAATCTCCACTTGGAGAAGGGAAATACTGAGATAAGATGGGCATGTCTGCACAGATCTCAGAAGATGTACAGGAGCATACTTTGCTTCTGCTTTATTAATTCTAGGACTTGATCCAGTTGCTCGGATGAGTGAAGCCTGTGCTCTACAAGACCCTGTCTCAGGTCTGCAGCTTTTGGACCAGTTGACAGATGCCTGGTCAGACTGGAGAGCAGGGAGATGGGTCAGGACCTCCCTACACCTCTCCTTGCTATCAGCAGGGTAACTGACAGTGGCATAATCAAACAAAGTGACACAATGGTTTTCACCATCTTTACTTTCTGAGGCTGTCTTATTGCAGCACCTAGGATAGCATGGCCTTGACTTTTAGTATTAGGCATACTAACATGTCATTTAGTATATAATTTAACATATCCTTATAAGAAATCGTCTTCTTAAGTAATAGTAGTTACTGTTCTCAAAGACATTTTGTGCTGTGAACTTTTTCTTAAAAAGTTTAAATTCTCTCCATTTTATTTAATCATAATCTGCAAGCCATTTTTTATATAAGAAAAATGCAACAGCAATTATCCTTCAAAGCCCCAGTGTGAGTGGAAGTCAATTGTGCTGTACATTTAGTAACCAATTATTCTGCATCTGTTCATACTGATGGTGATTCTTCATCTCAGAGATTTTAACAAAAATGTGTTTTGTAAAGCAGCCTCTTTCTCCCCATATTGTATAAATTAGTAGTGCAATGGCAGAAGGCGGACTTTGGCCTTACACTTTTTGCTGAGCATGTCTGTGCTGCACCCAACCACCAACGCATCGCTCAAGGCAGAAAGGTGGCACGTGGAGCTCTCTGTGAAAGATGCTTTAGCTCCTCAGAGCTATGTGTGAGGTGACTTTAGTAAGAAGGGAAGGTGGGCAGGGAGGATGCTTGCTGAAAGCTCTCTGCAGCAGCAGGCTTCCCCCAAATCCATTTCCACTGAATGTGACTCTTGAGCTTCAGGGAGAGAACAAGGGTTGGAAAGGTACATGTGGATGGCAACATGGAGACGGGCTTGTAGAGAGCTTGGTCAAACAAGGATCAAGACTTAATGTGCCATTGTCCAAAATCCAGAATCACTTTTCTGTCTTAAGAAATAATTAATTGCAATTTATAGAAAAGGAGGGAAAATGTTTGTCTTGCATTGTGTCAGAATCCTTTTGTATTTCTAGAACAGATTGCATATCTTTTCTTTGCCGTGTGTTTCTCTTCACTCAGTAAAATTTGTTCTTTTTCAAGGCAGAAGTCTTTTGTCCCTACATATATGTTTAAAGAGATACTTTCAAATAGTTTAGACATTACATTTTGGCTTACTGGAATGAGTACATCTATATTTAAAGCAAAAATCTATCATTGTCATCCCAAAATAAAATAAGTAATAGCAAAGCCATTAGCCACTATTAAAGCCATGACACGCAACACTGCAGCAGAGGTATTTCTTGAGACACTGCAGTTAACTCTCACGAGCTATGAGTAGTGAGGAGTTGTAGCTCTGATTTCAGCAACAAGAAGCATAAAAGCCATCACCTCCAGATCAGCATTAAGTGCTGTAGACGAATAGAGAAGAGGATCATATTAAAAGCTCATGCTATGCCTGACAGGTAGATAGATCCTCAGCCTAAGTCTCAGAATTTCTCAACCATGTGATACAGGTTGTCTCCTTGTATTTCATTTAATTAATGAGCTAAGAAATCGTCCTTGTAATACAGGGTCTGTATCTCGCATCCAGGCCAGAGTAAAATACAGCTGGGGCATAAACAGCAGGTAAGTGTTGTGCTTGCTTTTGTCAAGGGAAGGAGGCGAGGGTATGTTACCCTTTGTATCACTTTTCAATGCAAATATGACCCCTGAGTGCCACTGTGGCTGTGCACTTCATAGGCTGCCATGGATAATTATGACGAAGCTATTCTTTTAAATGACTCCAGAAAGTTTTTGTGCTACAAAATTAAAGAGGCTAGGGGCAATTTTGTACTGGACCCATGCCTGTCTGACCTCAATATCAGCTTATTCTCCTATTCTCCTGCAGGGGGATATCAACCAGCACTGTCCAAGTACAGTCTGAAAGTAGCTCACTCCAAGGATGGATTCCAAACGACTATGTTCCCAAGACTGAATTAGGTTTGGCTTCCTGAAGTCCTGTGACACATCTCCAGAAAGCTTTGTACCCTCCCATCCCTTCATGCCAGATCTCAGGGCATGCAACACAAAGCCTCCTGCTCCAGCAACACGAGATCAGGGGACTTCAACATCACTTTAGACATATTGCAAGCTAAAACAATGTTTCTGTTTTAGGAACACAGAGTACCAGAAGAAATCCAGGAGCAAGATGAAGAAGCAGTCTGTTCTGGATGGAGCTAATCTTAGGTGGTGTGTGTCTCTTGACAGGCAGACAGTAGCCTCCATTTCTCTTATTTAGCAGAATAGGAGAGCAAATATGCCCATCTGTGAAAGCATTCCAGAAAGATGGTCCCTGAAATTATTAGTTTATAGGCAATATCAGTTACAATACAGTTATAGAAGCAAATGCTGGGTTTAGGAATGAATTTTTATATTAATATTTATTTTTGGAACATTTTGGAAAGAGATGCAATTTTAAAAGTCCTAAAGAATCTTTAGCATTCTTTGTTTTCCTGTTCACACACAAATCAGTGTTATCTTTTATTACACAGGGATTTTCAAGATGAAAGACCAAAACACGTGTCCTCTTTCTCTAACCAAAGAGTGAAGGCTGAGGCATCCAGCCATGGTTACAATCACAGTGTCCGTGCTGAGCTTTGCTCGTCTGGCTGAAGTTCAGGGCTTCTCAGTGGCACTGACTTTTCTACCACCTAGCTAGCAGAGGTCCAGCTCCAAGGATGGCTCCTGGAATGTGCTTCTTGGACCCCATGGAGCCACCTGAGCCTGAATTTAGAAAATTGACAGCTCAGCTTGGGTTCAAGCACAGCATCCTGGTAGCAAGCTGGCTTCTGTGGCTCCTACTCCAAGGTACCTGTAGGAAGCCTGAGGACTCTGGGTACCTTACAGGCTCCCCTGCATACATGTCAGACTTGGAAACATTCAGTGTCTAATTCAATCTGAAAAAAGAAATAAACCTCTATTTGAAGTAAATAACACTTCCTGTAGCACCATAAAACCCTCTAGAACACCAATCATGCAACTCTGCAGCACATTTCAGACACAATATAGAATAAAATTAGTTTAAAAATTCAGTAAAAAAATTATTCCCCATATCACCATATTGGAGAAACATTCTTCTTCATTCCACTCCATGACAGATGAAAATAACAATACTCTTTTTCTGAAAGATAGTTTATAGGCATAATTTCTTCTCAGTTTTGTTGCCTGAGATAGCAACCTGCTAGGAATTAACTATGTAGTTGTTAAACACTTAGTGCAAAACAACTGTAAAAGTAATGTGCAGTATGCATATCAATGAAATTTTGGGTTAATAAATCTTAAGCTTGTGTCTTAGAAAGATGTGGTCATTTGAATTCAATATGTAAAACATTTGGCTTAGAATTCTAAAAACATTTATTACTTTGTTTTTAAAAGACTAGCTGTATGATTATTTTACATTTATTCTTTTTAAACAACTCTTCTTGCAGAGATAAAAAAGTATGTTTATGAGTAGAGTTTCAGATGCTGTTACTTCAGTTACCACAGATGATGAAAAACACGTTTTCTGCTAATTTGAAAATACTTTATTGGAGAATTTGGCTAATCCTACTGATCCAGGAACTTCATGTCTTTGAATTGCTTGAAACCATATTCTTAAATTTGGCCATTAATATATTTGTTTCTTCATGCAAGGGAACCCAATGTTAATAGATATTGCAGATATAATAAAGTACAATGTTCAAGACATTTCAATGGAGGAAGGTATTTGTCTGACCTTTTCCTAATTTTGAGACACACAACAGGGATCTCATAAACATGTTTAAAATGTAATTAATAAATTAAGCTAGTAAAAATCCAAATCTTTTATATTGGTCCCTGTATGCCAATTCAGCATATACATTGAAACAGAAACTAATATGTAAGGCCTCTCTAAGGAGATAAACTCTTTCGAATCTAGTCACTTCTCTAACAATTAAAAAAGAAAATCTGATTTTCAGATAAATAGGCCTAAATGTCAAATACACAGCAGACTTTCAGCAGGATTCTGTTAGTGGAGATGGAGGATGCTCTCTTCATGCACTGCCCTTTTGGCGTTATGGAGCCCTCCCCCACCTTGCCTTGCATTTCCTTGCCTTGCTGTCAGGTCACATCACATCCCTTGCCTGGCAAAGAGTCCCTCTACCAACAATATTTTATCGTTATTGCCAGAAACTGGAGCTTATATTCTTTGTAAAGTGTTTTATGTCAATGACTGAGGAATTGTCATTGCAAGACACAGCCATTACTGTTACACTTAGCAACAACTAAGTTTTCAGTTCACTTGCTGGAAAGATAAAATATTTTAGGTTAAACAGAAGTTAGTCCTGCATAAAAAGAGCTACATTGTCTTTTTTACAGTTTTATATCTCTTTAAACTTTACATTAAAGTATCTTATTGTAATCTCTTCACAAATGTAATGCCTTCACAAAAAACTCTTTATGCCATTTTGAGCATTGTTCTGAAATAAAAATCATGATATAAATTTATTTCAAAAAAGATTAGATGTTTTAAAAATCATAATTCAAGAGTTAAGCCCATGAATAAAACTGGATGCATTTATAAGATATAATATTTCACCACAAAATTAACTAATAAAAATTTGAATACTTATTTTGTCAAAATACTGTGAATTCTCTTTGTGCTAAAATCTTAGCAGAATATTTTGTCTAGAAATTTACTTATTTTATTAGGAGTCCTTTAAATAAACTGAAATATTTTGTTTAAAGTGACTTTTTTTGACAGAACAAACTTTACAGTGTTAACTCCAAAAAGCAATTTTTCTGCTTTTCAACACTCACATCATCTGAAGACTCATTTGTAGAGCTGTGTTCAGGAAGAAGTATTTCCAAACTTAGTGCTTGCAAAAAGTATTGCTTCTTTATACTATAAATTGCATTTAAAAACCGCATAAATCTCCACACAGATATCAGAAGCAAACCTGTAAAATGCCATGCTGAGAAAATGGGTGCTGGGGCCAAAAGAGGAGTAAAACCCCCCAGCATTGCCGCCTGCCTCAGCTGTACATTGCAAACGGCCCAAAGCTCTCTTGAGAAGGTGGAAAGCCGCATCTAATATTCACAGAGCCAGGCCAGGAGGCAGGTGTTACTTTTACACTTACAGTTGTCATGAAATAGTGTAAAGCTAAGAAGCAATGTTGTGCCAGAAGGTGAAAAAGCTATGAGAGTGCCCCAGGCACCCATCGGGAGGGTGGCATGGTGTGAAAGGGAGATGACTTGGTGGAGGAAGGTGCAGGCAGAAGAGAAAGCCCCTGCTTCTGACATGTGGCCCTAAAGGCTGGCATGACAGGGAAAGTCAGTGTGCAAATGCTAACCAGGAATTCCATGTTCCCTTACTCAATGCATTTCCAAGCAACCGTAGCAAGATAATCATGATCTGTCAGTATTATTCCAGTTTAATGATGTTAGTGATTTCTTCATTTTATGAAGAAAGAAAATTAACAAAGTATAAAATTGGCCAATAAAAAAATTTAAAGGGCTATGTTAGTTTTACACTAATTCCTATTACCCTTTTTTGGTTTTATTGGAGTGAAATCTGTAGCTACCTGTAGGATGAGTTGTCTGTTTGAGAGGCCTATTGCCATTAAAACTGAATCTACTATTGTCAGAATTTCACCTCTGAAATGTGCAGATGCTTTGCTTGTGTCTTAACTGAAGGAGGTAATGTTAGCATGAAGGAATTCAAAGTTTGTAAAGCACCCACACTTTAAATTTGAAGAAGATTATTTCTTGGCCAAAAAGAGAATACAAGGAAATTATCTTTGTATACTACAAACACACTTAATTTCATTTTTCCCTAGGAAACTTTTCTTGCCAAAAAATATGGATATTAACACAGAGGAATCATCACCACTTCTCTTTCACTGTCATTTATACCTATTAAAAGAAAATAAGACAACCTTATGACTTTTCTAAATCCTTGCTTGACTATGACCATGGAAGTAGAAAAAAGGCAAGAAAATAGAATTTCTCACCTCTTCTGTGACACTACTGTCATCAGAGTTCCAGCTTTAAGAACAGAAACTTCTCTTTGAAGTCTCATGTTTGATGGGATTGACCTTACTTTGTGTGTTCTCCTGTTCCTGTTCACCCCTATCCAAGGAGTGCAGGCAGGCAGGACTGTGCAGACACGTCAAAGCCAAAGCAGAGCTGTACCCACGGGCAAAAAAGGGCTAGGCTTTCACCCTGTGAAAGGCAAATAGAGAAGGCTGATGAGAGGCAATGTGCCAAGGCACCGAGCAAATTTTGAGGGAGTCAGGTTCAAGGTGTGCCCTTGGCTTTCCGGGTGAACCACTTCCCCCTGTTGGCTTCTGATTGCAGCAAACAGGAGCACTGCCACTTACAAACACTGTGCCTGAGGGATTTCAAACAAAAGGTTCAGGTTGTTTTGCAAAATTGCCACGGAGATTAAATAAAATTATTAAATGTTTTTATTTTTATTTTTTATGAAGAAGCATGTGGAGGTCAGCACATTAGAGAACTTTAAGTAGCTCGATACAAATGCTTGGGCAGAGGGAAGGAGAAGAGACATTTTGCTGCAGACCTGCATTTTAATTAAATATTTCTACCAGCTAAGTATTCCAGCATTGCTTATTTTCATTTTGATCTGCTTGGACTGAAAAAAAGTATTTTCAGTTGATTTCTAAGAACTGTAGAGCTAACCCTGTTAAGTGCTTGTGGATATACATAGGAAAAACATCATGTGAGTACCTTAGTTTACGAGATGATTTCATAAAAAACTTTCCAACATGGTGAAGATGGACAGGGTTGAGAAACTTGCCTGTGTCTGTCACTAGTGGCTGTACTTGATGATAGCTGAGAACAAGCTCTGTTATGAGCATGTAAAGTCTTTGGATAACTCCCTAACCACATCCTCCTGCATGCAGTCCTAACACATTTCACACAGTTGTCACAAAATTTTGCAACAATCATTGTTTCTCTAAAACCCAAACTCATGGAATCATGCTGTTTCCCGAAAATGCCAGCTTTGGGTTATATTTGCCATGAGCAATTTGTTACATGCGGTTTCTGGCACAGCCTTTAAAAAAGTGTAAAAAAGTGTAAAAAAGCCTAATACTCAGGCTGGATGGGCAGGAGACAATCAAATGCAGAATCTACAGCTATTTGGGCACATATCTCCAGGAGGGTGCTGCATCTCTGTGTAGCTGGGCCAGGAGACAAGGGAGACAGAAGTCACCTGTTGTGTGCCCGCCTGGAGGGGACCCTGCAGGGCCTGAGGCAGCCTCTCACACATTCCAGAGCAGCCCACCAACATTTCTCTGGTTTTCGAAAGGTTAAAAAAGGTGGGCTATGCCAATAACATATATACGCTAGGTTTTTCCCCTTATTTCTCTGTATGTTCAAATAAGAGAGCAAGGTGGTTAACAAGTGTCACAGACAGGAGGAGAGCGGAGGTGTGTGCACTCATATCTACAAGAACTCCCTGAATGATACACAGAGACAAGAACACCAATCTCTAACCACCTATGTGTCTTTTATTAAATTAATATCAACTGCGTAAAGTTTGATAAACAAGTCAGGACCCCTGAGGTTAACACACATTCCAGAGGTATTGCATTTTTGAAAAGGAGCATTTCTTTTCAGGCTTAGTTTGGAAAATACCTCAAGGTTTTGTTAAGAAATAATTTGGTTTAGAGAAAAAGAACTGACTTATTGCTGCAATACCATAGGGATTTATTCTGACCATATTTCAGATATCTCTGATTTACAGTATTGCTGTGTTGATGACATAAGTTTTCATATTTTATCTTCTTGCAACAATAATTTTTCTTTGTTGTTTTTGTTGCATAAGGATCTTTTAAATATTTTTTGATTGGAATATTTTTTTACGTTTGTTATTTTCCTGAATTTGTGGTGATGTTAAGGGTTGTACTTTTTAAAAATGAAAATATTTTCCAGGGTGGTAAAAACCAGCGTGAAAATGCCAAAACTTCAAAGGAAAAAGGAAAAGGAAGAAAACTCACATTCCCTCCTCTCAGGTCTGACTTTTCAGCTCTCCAGGATAATGAACAGTTACTTCTCACTCTGATGTACCTCTGGGGCTCTAAACCAGCAATGGATCACATGCCTGCTATGTTTCAAAGGATATTAATTGTGCTATGACTCTCTTCTTTTAAGTGACAGAGTCTTAAGGACTGGGACTCTCAGAGCCAGTTCCAAGTAAGTATTTATAAGTCTCAGGTGGTCATGGGGAAACCAGGACTTTCAGAACTGGAAAATCCACCCCAGGCAGCTGCTCTGGTGGTACTGATGCTTTGAGGGCATTGTCGAGGTGATGTTGGGCACCCTGTGCATCTCCACTGCTTGAACGTGGCTCAAGGAGAGGATACCCAGCTGGATGTTTAAAATAAAGGCTATAACATGCCTCTTTGCCACTTACTTCATGAATAAGCCTCCTAAAGGGAAGGGATGAAGCTTTTTTCTATTGACTTGTGCTCAGCACGGCATCCAGGGTGGGATAGCTCCTGCCCATACTCCTCCCACTCCAGCTGCCACTGGATTTGCCCTGCAACCACCCACAGTGTCTGTTTGACATGGAAGAAGGCTAGGCACCAAATGCATGATCCTACTCAAAGAGCATTAAAGGTAACCTATACAGAGCACAAATCTGTAGACAGAGTCTTTCCCTATTTGCATCTTCTCTTCTCCTGTACTGTGTAAGCATGCTGCAACAGAGCATTCTCTTTGGAAGACTTATTTGCAATAAGAGAAAGTTAGAAAGCAGTAATTCAATTGTAAAGAACTGGGAGAATTTAAGAAAGAGAAATCCAGCAGTGCGAACCAGAAACCTCAGCGTCCTGTTTATTCAGTGCTGGCAACCTGTACCTGCTTTATTGGTTTAAAGCACAACAGTCAGTCATAGGGTATTGTTTCAGCAGCTGTGCTGTGTGGTGAAGTAAAACTCTAAGGCCAAGGGAAGTACAGCAACATTACAGGGAGAACTAAGAAGGAGATTATGAGAAAAGGATAAGGAGTTGGCTTTTATGACGGAAATTTTGAAAGAGGAACACAAGGGATTGGCCAAAAGAAATTCAGAGTGTATTAACCTGGTTCCTCAGATGACTGTGTCAAAAAAAAAGAAAATGAAAAAGAATTTAGCATTTCAAGTTGGAAAAGAAGGAACCAGAGTATCATAATGCAACTCAAGGTCATAGGCTGCTAAAGGACATTTAAAGCAAGAGATGGCTCTGAAAGGTATTATTTGGACCTAATAATGGACTTTAGAAAAAAAAAGCAAATAGCTGGGTTTGTCACAAATGAAACAAGACTACTAGATGAGGTTGCCAGAGTGATTTTATTAGCAGAGAAAGGTGGGTTAAACTGCAAAAATGAAAAGGAAGGAGGAAAATCTAATCATCGTGAAGGAATCATTATGAAACTGAGTGCTCAGGGGGCTTTGAAGGCAAAAATTAAAAATATGAAGACGAGAAACATTGCAAAGCACAGAGGTGTACTATAAATGCTTATTATCAACACATTGCTTCATGTTGGGCTTAGCTACTTCCTTGTCTGCTTAAAATAATGTTGTCTCAGGATGGGGCTTGCTCATGCTGCACAGGGGACTCCCTGGGGTTCTGTGCCCCACCTGCCCCCACACGGCTCAGGGCATGGAAGGGCTGTGGCACAGTCCCTAGTGGCAGGGGCAGAAAGGGAGATGGAGAAGCCGCGAACATTTGGAACAAGATGCTGCTGCCAAGGAAACCTTTGGGTGCCAGGATATGAATATAGGAAGGTATTCAAATGACAAATAGCTGGGTGTTATTCTCCAAACCCATAGTATTGAGTAAAGCCTCCTTGCCTGCACGTAACAAGCAGCGTGGGCTAGAGAAGATCCAGCAGTGTATAGGCCTTTTAATGTAGGGTATCAGAGTTGCCTATTTTTAAACTTGTTTTAAAATCCTTCTGTGTGCTGTGCTTGATCGGCCTAAGAATAAACCCCAAACTTTCTATCCAAAAAAATTTAAAAAAAGCTTTAGCAATTCTTACAGTTATTTGTATAACCTTTTCAGAAATGCTTTGTTTTCTTTGCCTTTCATTTACTTTGAGGTTTGTAGGGGTTTTTTTATCAGTGGTAACTTTGAAATGTAACAATAAAGTAATTTTTAAGAAGCAAGCATGGAGTGTTTTACACTTTTGAAGAGTAACTTGTTAAAGCAAGCTTTTATTCAAACAACATGAAGGGCTAGCCCTTGTTAACAAAAGGTCAGCTATGATGAAGATTTAAATGTCACAGGACCAGAGCTTGTGCTTGCTGCTAACCCAGGTTTTGCACTTTTGGTTTTGCAGTAGGGATGGAAGTATTTGTGTATGAGAAAGAGACCATGGCTGATACTGCGGGCTAAAGCCCAAGGAGGACTAAATAACTGGTTTGACCACACTGTCACCATGGATGTTTTCACTGACTGCAGCAGTGAGATAGCTACAGAAATTCAAGAACTTAAAATGTAAGTAAATTTTGTTTCATAAAGCCTTTGTAAGAGATAGGTCTGATTGATGCTAAGGTGACAGATGCCCATTTTGGGAAAGGAATGTGCAAGGGACATGCTCATCAGATGTCTGATAAAACTCATGTTCTTGTGTAACCAAATATGAGAAATGGGAAAATGTAAATTTGGGACAGGATATTGTTAAGTGGAAAATTAACTTAAATCCCGTTTTTCCCCCCTAGCTAGTATTTTGGAATATATTTACTAGCTAAAAATATATTTTTCTTTTTATGCGTGCAATTTCTCTATCAATCCAATAACATCTAATATTTTGAAAATTCAAATGATAAAAGAGAAATTGCTCTGCAGAACCCTTCTACCAAGCTGCTTAAGAAAAAACTGTCCAACTCACACTATTATATAAGAGTATGAAAAAGAAGTCCAAAACAAGAAGAGATTAAACAAAAGAAATGATAAACAAAGGGATCTGCTTACTAAAACCTGGGCTTTTCATTCTCGGGGAAATTCCAGTATTTTGAAGCTTCTGTTTTGAATGGGAGTGAAGACTGACAATATTTATGTTTTCCGTAGAAGGAAGTTTATTAATGAAGGAGCTTCTTTGAAAAATCAGTACCAAATCTTGCTGAAATGACATGACGTCTTCTGAGCAGCCATGCTGCAGAATCCACCAGCCATTCAGGGTGCTTATTCCCAAAGTTTACAGCCTTCTGGACCTAGTGCAGGAAAGATGTTGGAACCTTTTCAGGTCAGGAGGGCCCTCAAGCCCTGCGCTCCCTTCTCCAAGAACAGTTTCTCCCTGTCACTAGTGGGGTTCCGCAGGGCTCCATCCTCAGCCCTGTGCTCCTCATCTTCATGAATGACTTGGATGCAGAGCTGGAAGGGATACTGAGCAAGTCTGCAGACAATGCAAAACTGGGGGGAGCTGTTGACTCCCTCAAGGGCAGAGAGGCCCTGCAGAGAGACCTTGACAAATGAGAGGGCTGGTCAGTCACCAAGGATATGAAGTTTAAAAAGGGAAAGTGCTGGATTCTGCTCCTGGGATGGGGCAACCCTGGGTGTATGAACGGACTAGGGAATGAGATTCTGGAGAGCAGCACTGTGGAAAGGGACCTGGGGGTCCAGGTTGATGGCAAGTTGAACACGAGTCAGCAGTGCTCTGGCAGCCAGGAGAGCCAACCCTGTCCTGGGGTGGATGCATCAGGCACAGCATGGCCAGCCGGGCAAGGGAGGGGATTGTCCTGCTCTGCTCTGCACTGGGGCGGCCTCACCTCGAGTGCTGGGGCAGTTTTGGGTGTTGCAATGTAAGAAAGACATTAATCTGTTAGAGAGAGTCCAAAGGAGGGTGGCAAAAATAGTGAAGGGCCTTGAGGAGAAGCCATATGAGAAGTGGTTGAGGTTACTTGGTCTGTTTAGCCTGGAGAAGAGGAGACTGAGGGGAGACCTCATTGCAGTCTGCAACTTCCAGAGGGGAAGGGGAAGGACAGACATTGTTCTCTTTGTGGTGATCAGTGACAGGACCTGAGGCAATAGCATGAAGCTGTGTCAGGGGAGGCTTTGGTTGGATATCAGGAAAAAGTTCTTCACCCAGAAGGTGGTTGGGCACTCAAACAGACTCCCCAGGGAAGTGGTCACAGCACCAAGCCTGACAGAATTCAAGAAGTGTTTGGACAAAATTCTAGGGCATGTGGTGTGACCCTTGGGGTATCAAGTTGGGCTTGATGATCCTTGTGGATCCCTTCCAACCCATCTTATTCTGTGATTCTGTGATTCTGTCTCCCTGATGAGTCCTAAGTGCATTTGCACCTCTAGTCCTGTGCACAGTGACACCCTTCTGCCACATAAAATGTTGGCAGATCAGCCTATTATCCAAACATCAGGCAGATTAAGAAGTGCTAAATAAGTTACTAAATATTTCTGTATACCAACCCATGAGCATTTTACTTTTGTGTCTCCTTACTTTTGCAAAAACACAGTCATATGAATACTGGGATCACTATTATTTTGCAATACTTACAGTATAATAATATTTTCAGTGATTCAGTTTTACCTACAGCCACCAGCTTCTCTCCTGAGCAGACTTCCAGCAGAGGCTGTGTAGTCCATCGAAGGTAACTCAGAATTTAGTGTTCAATTAACTCTGCTCTTATGGATTGTAAATTATAGCCAGGAAACTTCTGATTACTCTTACAAAACAAGATTTGAATTTCAGTCTCTTTCCCAGGTGGGCCATTAATTTACTTTTCAAAATATATAGTCAATGAATGATTTCAACATGTAATACTGATTTTGAAATATAAGGAAGTTGTGCATGTAAAATCCCATTTTTCTGATAAAGTGGAAAGCAGCATAATTTTGTTCTGCGGGTACATTTATAAATGCATAGGGAACTTCCATCACAAAATTTTGAAGTGCAATTTTTCTACACAAAATTATTATCCCTGGCATTTTCCACTCCAAACTAGTAATCTGCAATGGTATAAGATTAACATCCTCTAAAAGTGAATCAAAATAAAATGATAGCTCCAGTTAAGAGTTGAGCAGTATAGTTCAGTGTGTAGTTTAGTATTTTCCTCTCTTTGTTTTCTACCATTCATCGCATGAAACAGAAAGTATCTGGTTACATGCATTAGCCACTGTTGCTTTTTCATGTAATTTTCATAGTTTATTTTTTGAGGACTGCACTTTATGTTTGCACTGTCTTTTTAATATTTTGCTATTCAGTAGCTGTTGAATAATAAATTATACCTTTCATATTTTCTTTTAACAGTCCTTGTTGTCATGTGCCTTTTTTTCAGGTTTTCATTTGGGGCTATTAAATGTAGAACTTGTCATTTTAGAATTAAATAGCTGTTTGTAATCAAAGGCATATCATAATCTTTTCAAGACAGACTCTAATCACAATAGTTCAACTGCATTGATGTGCAAAAGTTGGGTTGCCTACCCATTAATATTGTATTCTAGTGATAAATGTTATAAAATTTCTAAGGACATGGTATGGGGAGTTAAAATTATTTCAATTAGAAAATGCTAGAAGAAAGCCTGACTATGTAAAATCCTGAGTGGGACAAACTGTAAGACGGAGGAGAAAGTCCTGAGTGACAGCCTTGCTGTCCTACAAAACACAGAGGAAGCTGAACATCCTTCAGTTTTTGGGCTGAGGATCACAAAATGGAGTCATTCAGCACAGGCAAGGCCCACAAAGAGGAGGGAGCTCAGCCTCCTCACTCCTAGTCCATGTCACAGCAATGGTTATTAGGATGGAGCTCTTTTTTGTCATCTGTTTGTGGCTCAGGAGCAAAAGAGTGCAAAACTCAGCTGAATCTCCAGTCCGGCCTGGATTTTTGTTCATATTTGCAATGGCCCCTGAGCCATTCTCTGCTTGGGAAATGGTTCTGATGTGTTTTCTCTGGACTGAGTTCAACAATGAGTTTCTCCCAAAACCATCATCTTTTGGACCATATGGACATGAAACAGCTTTGTCAGATGCCAGACATAGGAAAATAGCTCTTGGTCCTGTTTGCTTTTCTCCCTAAACATGGGCACAACACAGCTCCTTTGACAGAAATGTGGCGGCTGGTACTAGAGTGGTTTTGAACCTCATCCACAGATTATCCCTCAGATGATTTCATATTGGACACCTAGCTTCATATAGGAAACACACAGAAGTCTCCTATAGCTTTCCCTGAGTCTAGTCTCCTAGGAATGACTTTCTGGGAAACTACAAAGATCAGGATAAGACCCAGTGGTAGAAAGTGGTAGAAAGAAACCTAAAATCAGTGCTGCGTTTGTAACAAGCATGACAAATTTCATCTAAAATTTGAAGTACACATACATGGTACAATTTTAAAATCTAGCCCAAGGCACCAGTAATTTTTAATGTTTTTAAGGAAGCTTCTGAGAAGCATTTGACCACTGTAGTAGCTGGGGCTAATTTTAATGGTTCTGATTCAGTTCCTTCAAGAGTGATTAGTGATTCTACTTTTGTATTCCTTTTTATCCTTCAATTGTAACTGCAGTTTCATGGGGGTAGAATTTCATAGAGTGATAACAAATAATTTAAATTAATATCTTAGTTTATATATATGCTTTATGATAGAGGATGTGAAAGAATTCACTCTTAGGAGTTGCAAGAATGATGTTCCCCCTATTTGTATTTTCACACTTCTGCTCCAAGCAGGAGTTCTGTTCAATTATTATCATTAATTTGAAATAAGTGATTTCACTGGCAGGGTGTATTTAAACACATAGGTATTCCCAGCACTGCTAACCAGTATTGTTACATCTCAGCTTCAGAATATTCCACTCGAGTGAAGTTTTACATATGGTTTCATGTATATTTCCTCCAGATGGCCTAAAGATGCTTGCTTCTGGCTCCTTTTCTTTCTCTCCATTGAAAGATGCACATGGTGTAAGCATTGTTTCCCCCAACAATTAAAGTGAAACAATAGATCCTTCACTAGATATATTGCTAACAATTAGTTGGCAGAAGATAGACAACCTACAGACTGTATTTCTATGTGGTTCTGTTGGCCTTGTTTGTCTCACAAAAATAGCACCCCACAAACCATATACAACGAGATAATGATCAGTCCGTAACAAGGGCGTGTATAATCAAACTTCCACTTTCAGTCAGCATACAAGATGGAGAGCTTGGACAGCCTTGTTTGTTTAGTAAGTTTGCCAGTAAATGTAGCTACGGTAGAATTGTAATGACCAAACACAAGAAAAAAATCCCCATTAAGATAATTTTCTGGGCAGTGTTGTGCTTGCTCTTGGATAAGCAGGCATCAGATCGACTGGTTTCCAGCTTGTAGAGTCCTTTGTCCTGTGCTGTTCAGGGGAGGGGAAGCGTTAGAGAATTGTTCCCACTGTCATTTCACTCTTTTCTTAACTTTCTGCAACACATGAAAGTTACATAAAGGGTCCTGCAAAGTTGTGCGCAGTATGTCTGTGTGCTCTTAGAGAGAGACGCCTACTCTTCACACACAGGCAGATGTCCTGCTAGGATTATTCTAAAGGCAGTTGCAATCACTTGCCTTGCATTTATAATGCAAAATATGTCTGACATTACTTTCCCCAAGCTACAATGTCTGGCTTTGAAACTCCACTCTTTTACCGATAAGGAACAAATAAAGTTGACACAAAACAAGACAAATGTGCTGCTTCCTTCTATGCTGATCATAACAGACCTTTTTGAGAAACTGCTTTTTCATAAAACCAATCTGACTGCTCACAATAACACCCACCTTTAATTAGGGGCTTTTACCAAATAATTGGTAGGAAGGTGTTGGATTAAAAGGTAAACAAGCAGACAAACAAAGCCCATGCTGTCTGCAGAAGACTGTTTTTAAATGAACTGACTAGTGCACTCAAGTTCAGGCAATTTCCCTTGGGTTTGATCTCAGACAAATGGAGTTTCAATTACACCTTGTATACTTTAGGCAATATTCAGACTTCAAAGGTTTTCAAGGATCAGGATTAATTGTTTACTAACGTAGAAACTGAAAGCTTCTTCGCCTCTGCACACACTGCCTGTCCCCCATGGATGAATGATTTTATCCTTTGGATGTGAAATTCGAACATTTAATATTCTTTTTTGTTGGATTTCTCTCGTATATATATAAATACAAGTAATTTCTTTGCTAACAACGGACAACTTTACTATCTCTTGCCTAGTGCCAAATAAACAGTATGAAGATAAATATGATGTGTTGCTTTAGTGAGTATCCATGCATATGAATCTTTATATCAAACTCTATGAACTAGTCAGACTTATATAAACTCAGTCCCACACAATGTTCTATTATTTACATACCTTTCCACACTGCACCACACTGTGGTATAAAAAGCACGATGAAGTCAGTCTGATGTCCCTCACCTGCTCTGACGGGTGTTGCAGTTTACACATGGAAATAGACCGCTCCTACACATAATGTTGTCAATGCATAATGTTTTTCCCTCATTTATCTGTTAGTAAGGAAGTAAGTAGGCCTTTGAGAAACTAGAAGATCTGATTACTGGGCTAAGATATCTATTGAGCGGATATGTGTTGAAGGCAATTATACATTTGGATGCTTTTGGAAAGGAGAATTTAATAGGCATGATGTATCAGGGATTTAATAAACTGAGTCATGTCAATTTAAGTGTCTGTAGACCAAAATAAATAAATTGAGGAGAAGTAAGGAAAAAACGTGTCTAGAAGATATCATTTCTAGTAATCAAAGGCAAAAATTGATAAATTTTAGCACAGTCACTAAGCTCTTATGATGACCAGTAGAGTTTAGAAAATGAGAACTAAAATGTGAGAAAAAAACTGAAAAATAATAGAAAGTAATAATTTTCTCTTTTAATTCTTTTAATTTAACACCAACTTAATGAACCAAAATCATATTTAAATGACTGCCTGTGAATAGATATTTACTGCAGTCACTAGGGGAGATCCAGTTGATCAGATTTCATGCTGAAATCCCAAGAAAATGGTCTTCCAAAGAACAATCAAAGCTTGTCTGGACTCAAAGTAACTTTCAAGAATGATATCTAAGTGCAATATGGCAAACTTTTAAATGTTCAACTGCTCTTGGATAAATTATTTTGACTTTGAATTCAAGACCATTTCCTAAAGGCTTTTTTTAGAGACCATACACAGGGAAAGCAGAAGTATCAGAAACAGCTACTAAGCAGCTGCATAAGAAGTAAATTAAAAGTACAGAATATATGGTAACCCAGAAAAGAGTACAGGATATGAGTACACGAATCTTTAAATCTGTTCTAAGAAAAGTCTCCTATTTTATGACATTTACAGTCTCTTTTGTGGATAGTCAGCCTGCTCTGCCTCAAAAACTTTCAAAATAGTGTTTAGATCTTTTACTTAAAATGATAGATAACTGTGAAAACTCTGTGCTTTTAAATCATAAGTACCTGACCTCAGTTAAAAAATTCCAACACTAGAGCCAGTAAAATACTGTAACAGTATTGCTTTAATGGAGACTATGATTAAATGCAATTTTAGGAACAACTGACTTTATCCGCTGTGCAAAGCATCCAAATCTGAGCCAGATTTGAATTGGAAGCTGTGTAATTAAGGTTAACCCAAACCAATAAAATCTACTGGATAGGAAAAGGCTATTAGCATTGGCTTAGCATCATATTAACAAAAACAGATGGCCTGTGGCCAATATGGACCATGGGAAAGCTGTGGAACACCTAAAATAAGCCTGGAAAAGTAACCACATGGTGGGGAATTTCCAAAGTGTGTGCATGGAAATCTGTTTTATGCACAGAATACACACAGAGGAAAAATGAGAAATCTACCTGATTCTTGCCTGGTTTCTTTGGAATAAGATGCAGTCTTTGACAGTGCATTACAAGGAACTGCTGGGACAGGAGAGGACACACTATCTGTACAGACATCTTTCTAAATGACAGAGATCATCACAGTCAGTCCAACTGCAGCCTCAGCAAAAAGAACCATTCAGGAATACATATATAATTTCTCTACCAGAAGATTTATCTTCTTAAAGATAAAGATAGGGAATGAAAATAACACACTGTGGTTCCTGCATTACATTTTCTAAAAGTTATCCTGTGAAATTCCTTGCTTTTGAATATTGACATCATTTGACAATTCTGGAATTTCTGTTACAGAAGCATTCATAAACTGAGAAATTATTTCATGTCAAGCAATTCAGTAAATATTTTCTTAAGTTTGGAAAAAATATTAATAGTATTGTGTTAGGTCAGTGTTTCACATTCTTTCTAAATGCTTCTTGACAGGTAATGGTTTTTGGTTCCTATCAGCTGGCCTTGCACACCAGGAAAAGTCATTAGGTTATGCCACCTAGAGGTATACTTGCTGTGCTCTTATGCTATATCATGTATGATCTAAATTATCTATGCATTATTCCCTATATTACTCTGCACTATTTTGCCTGGTGATGCCTTGTTTGCATAGCAAACTGGATTACCACAACCATGTGAAGTGTAGCTGAGACAGAAACAACAGCGCAAAAAAAGTTACTATGTCTGTTTGCTATGTGTGGTCTGTAGGCTGAAAAGGAAGACTACATTACTGTTCAGTACATCATCTTAACAAAATGGAAAAGACCTCCAAGAACAGTCATCTCCTGCTCTCATTTAGCCAAAACACATTAACCCAAATCAGAGAAGCCAAGCCGGAAATGGAGAAAATAAGAATTGTCTTTCTCTCTGAAGGGACACCAGGTTTGCTGAGAGACAAAGTGAACAAAAATGTTTCAAAGCACCCTTCAGTCAACAGGAAAGTGAACTTTATGGTGGTTTTATAACCATTTCATAATCCCTAAGCTTCACATTTAATGATCTTTATTATTCAGCATTTATATAGCGTTTATGTTCTCTTTTAAGTAAAAAACACTCTTTAAACATTAAAAGTTTATTATAAGAAAGGAAATAAATTCTTCTAAGAAACGCACTCTAGAAAATAAGAGTATTTAAAAATGAACAAAGGTTTCCTGAAAAGCTGCACATGGTAAAGAGATGAGTACAGGTACTCATTCAAGCATGAATGAAAAGAGCTAAGGAACAGCTATTTCCTCCATTTTAATAGTGAGGAAATGACAGCTACTTTTTAGAATTAGGAGAGTGCCTTCAAAGACAATGAGGAGATATGACTGGCTTTGGAAAAAAGGAGTTCTCCTCTTTGCACAGGAGAGGAGCAGCAGTATATGACAGTTCTTATTTTCAGTGTCAAAAGTCTTTACTTCTCAGCAAATCTCATTCCAAACTTGAAACCCAACCACCTGGTTACCTTTTGTTCTGGCGTCTGCCACTTCTCTATTGGTCAGCAATTCCATGGCAGACCCAGTTAAATTTAGGCTGCTATGATCTTGCACAAAAGTTTCAGATTTGAAAATGTGGCATTTCCAAACAATTTTGTAAAAAGGAGAAAACTTTCAACCTGCTAAAGTAGTAGCATTTTTTTCTGGTGTGACATGTTTAAGCTTGATATTGAATGGAGATGTGGGAAGACTACAAGTTTTCTGCTCTGTCACTTAAGCTTGGGGCTTTTGTAGTCCACTAAAGAGGAAAGAAAACCTAAATCCAACAGTTCAGAGCTTTCTTAGCTAGTGTTTGAGAAGAAAAGCTTTAAATGGTGTTGGATTATAGTAACAATATACACCTGTTTCTCTTCACAGGAAGAGTATGTGAGCACTACAACACAAATACTTCTGTCTACCTTTCTAAATATACACCTATTTTTTTCCCAAACGTCCTTATGAGAAGATTGTTACAACGTGCTATTATGAACATTCATTCAGACAGAACCAAGATAAAGTTATTAATCTCAAGTGTATGGCCTGAGCTGAGGTGAAAGGATCAGCTATAAAGTCAAAGCTGGGAGCAAGAGTGTCCTATAATACAGAAGAAAGTTCTACACTTAGATGTGTCTAAATATTGTCTTGGTTATTTTTTAAACTCTAAGCTTTCTCTTAGCTAGAGCTTTTATCATATAATATATGTTTGTTTGCATATTTTTATCAGGTATATATATAGCTAATTAATTTTTAACCAAAGCTTAATTTTACTTTGTTGTTTTTCTATGTGCTGCTGGTCTTATCAATCCTTTTGATTGCACAAACAGCACATGATCAGCTTTTGTTGTTTGCCATGGATACGAAGGTAAACAGTATTTGTCATAAAGACCTGGCTTCTGAAGTCCATATGACACCTGGAAAAAATCAGGTGTAGGAGTTTACTATTGTTGGTCCTTGAGGCTTCAGTGCTGAACACTAATGACTGAAGTCCATCAGCTTATGAAGCAGTTCCCTTTCTCCAAAGTTCCATGTCAAATGTTATAATATTTCAGCAAATCACATTTCCTTGGGGTTCTCTTTCCTGGATGGTGCTCTGTACTAGCTGTCATCTACACCCAATCAAGTCACAGCCTTGTCCCTTGCTTTTTTTGAGACCTTATTTCAGAGTGCTCCTTGTGGAGTCACAGCAGGGTGTGGGGTGTCCCTGCAGTAGCACGGAGTTGTGTTTGCGTCCTGTACATGTTGTTGGGGCCACAAAAGCCCAGAGGAGGTATCACAAAGGACTGGCACATGTAGGAGCATGTTGGTCATTGAGAGTCCTGTGAAATGCTCTGAAATGCTCTGAGTGTCCTGCAGACCTAGCTAGGATGCCTAGGAACAAATCAGGATGTATTTGAAGTAAGTAAATACAAAATCTACTGCACAGGGATAGTCAATATAATATCAGAAAGCTAAAAATTGCCTTGTTAAGTCCCACTTTCCAAGATAACTGAAATCTATAATGCTTTTTTTGAGCTTTATTGTTAAAGGCCAGAGATACTGATGATGTCACCAGCAAACATGGTTTGCAGAGCCAAAGCTGGCTAAACAAAACCCTTCAGTAAAATATGGGAGGAACATGCTGTAAACCAGAACAAATTGTGGTCTGGTTCACTGCAGTCTACGTACTCCTTGGGTACATCTAATGAATGCATCCTTTTCCTCAAAGGATGTTCAAAATCATGAGTTGTGCACGTATGTTGTTTTTTTTTTTTAAAGTGTAAGAATCTGCACATACCTCCCTTAGATATAAAAAAGTCTTTTTGGTGTTTGTTTCTCTTTTTTTTGTTTGTTTTTGTTTTGCTAGTGAGATATTAATCTGTGTGTTTACTGGCTATTTGTCTGCCAGCAACCACTCAGGTAATAAATCAGAGGGAGATTAGAAAATTTTTTGTTCTTCTGAAACAAACTTCAAGGTTTCCTGTGAGCTATCAACGGTTTAACCAAGTTGCTTGAAAAATGAAAGAAAATAATTTGGAAGACAGAAAAAAAATGAGAACTGGCTTGTAGTCTTGAATCCTACAACCTGCTTTAAAAACTATTTTTTGCCTGCTTTAAAAACTTTTAAAAAACATTTGCAACTGCGGCAAAGGTTTTGTGTAGCAATCCTCAGAGATATCATTTGTTTGGCACTGCAACCAGATCGGACTGGCCAGAGACCAGAAGTGAAAGGTTCTGTCACTACCAAGAGCAAGTTTGTTCCTGAGATTTACAATGCCTGAAATGTAATTGCTTGAAATTATCGGTATTTTTCCATATTGATCCATCATTTAAACTTTGAATAGTCTCCTGCTTGCCAGTAGCATGTTATAATTCTGTTCTGATAAAAGAAATAAATATTTTGACTGTAAATTTTCAATCCCTTGTAAATGTTCAGGGCTAAAAAATCTGAGACCAGTGTGGAGGTTGGAATTCTTTGCATCATCATGACTTTTTTCAACTATAAGACCAAATAAGAACAGCTTTATTACACCATGTAACTCTATTAGATTAGTGCCTCATTGATTGTTTTTTACTGGAAGTTGCCTCCAAAATAAAAAACTTTATTAAATATTTTCAAAATATCAACATTTAAAAATATTTGAACACCATTAAAGTGTCCATTTGTCTTCTGAGTTTTGTATTTTAGACGTTCTTGAATGTTTTGAGCCACAGCTAAATATAGGAATTGCATCCATTTTTTTCCCTTTAAAAAAATATTTCTGTTAATTATAATAATATTGGCTGTGAAGGAGACATCCCAGCCCTGCTACCAGAAGGATGGAGTGAGTGGGGACATCATGTTCCATAAGTTTTCTGGAGTGGCAAGATTGTCAGTCCATACACGGAGCTTGTAAAGAAACAGCCACTGATCCTTTTGGCTCTGTGTGCTAATCAGAATGATTTATTAAAAGGTTAAAAGTGTATTAACAGTAATCTTATTGTCTCTTTATGTGTGATTGAGCTCTCTGTTTCCTGTAGTCTTGTTATTAAAAGAACTATTTCCTTAATAGATTGCATTAGGTTGTGCAGCAAAGGTAAATTATGATTTATATGCACTTGAACAGCATGCTAAGACAAATGTGGTTCTACTTAAAGCAAGTGTTATATTTATTTAAAACTGCTGAATGTAAACAATTCTGTAGAAATAATTATTCATGAAGAGGTTTCCTGCTATTCTGAGTGTGTCAAAAGGCTGGTTTCAGCTTCACTGGCAGTTTTCCAGACAAGACTAACACCAAGCTAGCAGCACACACTTAATGCTTAACACAGTGTATGTATGCTAAGTACATGAAATACCGAGTCCCATCAT
Organism: Atrichornis clamosus; assembly: GCA_013400975.1. Taxonomy (NCBI): domain Eukaryota; kingdom Metazoa; phylum Chordata; class Aves; order Passeriformes; family Menuridae; genus Atrichornis; species Atrichornis clamosus. The sequence goes on along the minus strand of WBMZ01002233.1, from coordinate 127,981 downwards.
GAATTCTTAAGGCAACTAGTTCATAGCGAATTAAAATATGAGTTGCCTCACATCTTCTTTTAAACAACAAGTTCTTGCAAGATTTAAACGTAAGTTAAAGGCATCAGAGAAACTTCGTAACTGGGAATGACTTGGGCCCTGATTTATTAATACCACCACATACATGTCTTGGAAACTCCATTGCTGCATAAACCTTTCATAAGCACTAGGGTTTAAAAAAAGGTGGTATTAGAGTAGAGGCAGGAGCATTCTGACAGAATTGGAGTAAACCCCCTGTTTTGTGAGTGCCCTGTTACAGCTGCAGCAGCACAGTGGAAGTTAACCTTCTGATGTGTACCCTAGACAGAAGGAATAAATTCATTCCAGAATGATCCATGTGGACAATGGAAGAATTAATGAGCTGGAATTTGCACATTTTTTGCCAGCAAGATCCAAACAGTCTGGAAAGGTCATCTTTTTCAAAAGAGAGAATTATTTTTGTAGGGGTCATCTTATTTGCAGTATAAGACATACTGGCTCAGAGCAGATTTGCTGCAATAGAATAAGATATGAACCACTCAGGAAATATACTGATTTTGAGCAAATATTTGGCGTAAAATTATCTGCTGCTATAAACAGAATCTGTTAATTTTTATGTGAACTTGAACAGTTGTACCAGAAAAAGAATGTGGCTTTATATTTGCTCAATTCTGCCTAGGAAATAATCTGAAAATAAACATTAGCTTTCCCTAAACCTAAGTCAAATGAAGAAGGAACTGGTATAAAATTTACATTTGGCAATTCCACTTTTCCTCATCTTCCCTTACCAGTGTGTCTTCTGTAGTTATTTCTCCTCTGACTTGAAAAATCTTACTTTTGATTATACTTAACCAGAGACAGGCAGATGCATTTGACACATATAAATTACCCATTTAGAAGCAGTGCTTCTGATGTTATTGCTTAAATGGAGTTTAAGCCTAAATGTCAGTACAACATTCACCACGTATTTGTCTGATCTATTCCCAGTGTGTCATCCAATAAGTTTTTTCAAGGTCAATTTATTTCCACATTAGTGAAGGTTTGGATTTTGCTGATTTTGACTGTAAAGGAATATTTTTGTTTTTTGTTTTCGGATTGGTTTTTTTTACATATCATTCTAGTGAACACACATTTTTACCCAACTTGGCCATTTTCAAGTTTGAAATTCCTGAGATGCTTCAGGAAGAGTAATTGCATCAGGCTTTATACCACTGTCATTATGAATTGGGAAAAGTTCAAACATGCCTTGCAGTTCTGCAGCTGAATATCACTTTCCCTGTCAGGGAAACGCGAAGTCCTCTGCCCTGTTCTATCTTTTCAGATCCTCAGGTTTCTTCATTTGCTTCCGAAGAATTTTACAGACTTTTAGTATGGTTGAGACTCCCCTCACCACCTTCCTCTGTGCACTGACTGACATCCTTTCATGAAGATAAAGTAAATTATTTCAGTCAACAAGCAGGTTGATCCATCACTATGTGTTACTCAGGACCTCCTGAAAATAGCAGTGTGTAGAACAACTGCAATCAATCAGTCCTCTCTTCTTCTAACCACAGTGAGTAAATGATAAAGGTAGATAAATTCCTTAGCGTTTTTTAGTTGAGAAGTGTTGCCATTAATCAAAAACCCCCCATAATTTATGTATGAGAAAACAATGAAAATTTTTTAGACAGAGTTTTGTTTAAATAAATTAGAAAATGGTATTTTCCATGAAATATTAATCCAAAGCCATATGATTTTATTGTCAAAACAGATTATGTATGATAATATGCAGTAGGACTTAAGCCGTGGCCATAAGGAGATCCAGAAGTTCTGCTAAGAGATGTGGGGTGAGATATCAATATCGATGGATTGCAGCAGTGTGTTTGTATCTGACAGAAACAGCAGGGACAGAAAAAAAAAGCAACAAAAAGTAGTGGACAGCCAAAAGAAAGCTTATAGCATAACCTGAAATAAATCTCAGAGTCTGTATATTACTTGATATAAAATACTGGAATAAGGAGTAAACACTTTCCCTTCTTTTTGATTCTTGTTGCATTCAGAGACTTTGACATAATCCTTTTTATTTACAAAGAAAGCATGCAAACAAATATGTGGCCCTGCTACCAGGTTCTCCCAATGCAGAAAGAACACCACAAAATTAGCTTTGATGAACTAGTCTAGTGGAATGGGGCAGCAATACACTACTAACATACAGAATAACATGTTCAAATGGTGTAAAGAGGGCTATTTTTAATCTGAAACAAGATTCTGGATGCAAAGAACCTCAATAATTTTTGAAAGCAGATATGAACATTTCTGAGAAGTAACACATTTGTGAGGGAGTTCCACTAAAAAAGCAATCACTTGCTTACCTATTTTTATATTTTTACTCCTAGTTATATGCTCATATGTTATCAGATATTCCTATCAGTGCTCCCACGACAAAATTAGAAGTGTGCATATAATCACATTTTTATTTTTATTTCTAAAGAAGACTGTGGGAAAAAAGTTCTTTACAAATGTCCCAGATACCCTCTGGATTCTGTGGAATACAGTGATCAAGATCAGCTTGAAAAGATTTGAAAACAGACTCTTCGTTATCTCCTTTTTCCAGCTAGAGAAATGTGAGGGAATAAATGCATTTCAAGAAGCCTGCTATGATTTCTTTACACATAGGGTCAAAATCTGGCTTATAGTGAAACAATCCAGAAACTTTTCCAGGGTCTTTATGGACTCCATGCCAGTGGAGTACAAGTTCCTGTCCTCTTTCTTATGCTTTTTCCTCTTAGCAGCCTCTTCTGACAGTTTTGAGAGGCAAATATGAGAGAGAACGCCACAAACAGGGAACTCCTGCCCAACAGTAAAACGTTTGGCTAGAGGCTTATGGCAGGATTATAAAGGCCTTCCTGCTGCACGAGCAGTGGGAATTGGCCAGTAGTTTAACAGATGATCTCCTTCACTTGTTGCTTTGATTATAGATTAGGAGCATATTTGTGAACAAAATAAAGCATAACCACAACCATAAAATGGGGAGTAACTCTAAGGTTGAGCAGGGCTCTTACTTTATGTACCTTTCAGAACTCTTATGACTGCTTACTTAGCAAAAAGGACTTTTTGAATTACATACTGAATAACATACTGACACAAATCTTACCATTCAAAGTTTTAATGAAATTAATTATTCTATGCAACTCTTTGCCTAAGAATGTACATTCTTCTGGAACATATAAGTATTTAATAATTTAGCAGTTTTACAAAACAACACTGCTTGCCTCACAAGTGATACCACAGTTAAAATTGAAAAGTTTGTGGTAACACAGTCAAACTAAATATTTAGGGTCTTGCTTTGCACCATGATGACAATAACAAAGAAAATTTCAATATAGAACAGCAGCAAATTTATTCCATGATAGTGATGGAAACAGGAAATGGAAGAAGTTAAACTTCATCAGTCATGGGAGTTGTTGTAAGAAATTCAAGAAATCACTGGCTTTAGTAAGGTGGGCCAGGTTGGCACTGATCAGAAAATATTTTTCCAAGAGGTGGAGTCTACGAAACTTTCAGAAATTATGAAAGAAATAGGGGAATAGCATTCATTAAATTAGAAGGTACTTGGTATCCTCTGTACCCAATTAAGCCAGTTGGGGATAAGGATACCTGTATGTTCCAATCTTATGGGGTTTATATGTTTTGAGAAGATAAGAAAAGATGAGGTTTAACCTTGACAATTCTATGGCTGTTCAGATAAAACAGCATTTCACTGAATCTATATTAATTTCGTCAAAAACTCCACTCCTGTGACAGCAGGAGGCTCTGGATTCATTAAGAATAGTCAAATAAGGAAAATCTAACTTAATAATACATACCAGGGGCTTTAATTTAATTATTCCACATGCCAGTGACTTGCATAGTTAGAATGCTGTTGTCTGCTCCACAGTGATTTTCTCAATATTTGCTTTGGAAATAGGTACTTTCTGTCTGTCTCTCTATCCCGTTATTTTTCATATGGATAACTAGATGCTGATTGGCACATACATTTAAAAATACAAGTATGTGATGGCATGCCCCCCATGGGGCTTAAGCCATAACCACCAGTGGGGGGTTGTGATGGCTGCATCCACCATACACGGTACTTTGGGGAACAGATGGTAACCTTGAAGCTGGGCTGCAAGGGTGACCTGGACACCTTGCAAATATGCAAATACTGCAATTATTGCCATAAGTCAATCATCTTACTCCTTATATGGTGACCACAGGGCCATTGAACTCTCATGCACTACAGCAGGTGGCACTTCAGGATATTCCCAAGTAGGGACACCTCTGAAGGTTACTCCTCGAGGTTGAGAGAATCCTTCTTGTGTCATATATTCAGTAAGTTATTAATAGCACATTAAACTTTGAAATCTTATTAAGTGATCTAAAGGATTGATTACGCATATATAATCCATTAGACGTTAACCCTTGACCAAGTCTGGAACCAAGAATGGATCCAGTTGCACCTACAATCCTCTCTGAGAATGAGTTTAGAAAGCAAAGGTGTCCTTTCTTCACGACAATGGGAGGCAGTTGGCAGTTTTGTTTGATTTGTCATGCACACTTTAGGTGCTTCCTCCAAGAGAAGTTCTGAAATTGCTCAATGTCAGTCTGCATATTTAGTGCTTTTAACACACATCACGTATATATGAAAATTAATAAAAAAAATTAGCAATGAGGTTTGCATGATGCACAGTGACATTTCAGATAAAGTTGTGCAGAAAAATAAAAGAAAATCTATCTCCTTGCCATTACTGCACTACCATGGGTCTTAATAACTGTCTGTAAATTGTTACAATACTATCTGCTTGTTCTTACTCAGAATTTCAACTTATTCTCTTTTTCTATTTTTTAGTCTATGTTTTAGCAATTCCTTTATCATGACTTGCATGTTCTGAGCCCTACTCCTTCTCCCTATCTCCTTTCTCTCCTTTTTCTCCAAATTCCATCCTTTTCAAGATTATGTAGGCGGAATTTAGACCTCGGCGGAATTCACAATTCACTTTGCAAACTGTGACTTAGTCTCCTACACTAATTTGATGATTCAGATTAACACGTGTATAGTCTGCAGTTACAGTGTGAGTCCTCTGTGAAATAGGGTCTCAAAAGGACAATAATTAGACCATTAATCTGTGTGTGAGGTGGTGGTATAGCCCTGGAGTGCAAGAGTGACCAAGAGTAATTGATGCTGTCAGGGATTCTTGTGGCATTATTTTAGATTTTAGTGGTGTACCTGTTACATTCATGAAAAGAACAATAGCATCACACTTAACCTGTGATCATATTTATTACTATAATTGTCAGTATAAAAAACAAAGTATAATTGCCATTTGGAAATCCAATTTTTGGTTTTCCTAATTGTTCTCAAACAATGTTGTTGATGGCATTTTCCTAGAGTTAGAGCAAATGGTTCCTAAGATGCCACGAGAGAAACAGAAAACCATAAGGAATGCCATGTGCTAAGTATTATTTATGCTGATTCTGAGGACAGAGGGGTTACACAGCAGAAAAAGTAGATTCACAATTTAAGATCAAAAGATGCTGGTATTATTTATTATTGTCCAAAATTACAATCTGTTGCCATCAAAGGACAGAGATTGCTCCTTGACCAAGGAATAGAAAACAGGTGTCTGTTGGGGTCCACAGTATTTTGTCAACCTCTGCCAGAGGGGGTCACTGTTAATGACAGTATGCAAAGGAGGTTCAGAACCATCTTTGCAGAACTCTTCAATCACTTACATCTCAGTGCTTATTGATTTATGTTATACATTAGTGAAATTCTTTTTTTCAGCCCAGTGAGTGTGTATTAAATTTTGTTAGTCATAAATACAACATTGTCTATAGCTCCTGTCTGTGATGCAAAAGCCTAAGTACTAATACCTAGTGTTTATCTTATGATAAAAAAAATGATTGCAAGCAACTAAACTATTGCTTTCTAGATAAGCCGTCAAAGCTGGCTGTATGCATGATCTTAGCACATTACAGGTGCTGAATAAAATTAGTTTGCTTGTATCAGAAAAATAACTCATTCACCAAAGGCCTGGTGCACTTTGAGTACAGTAACACGATACAACTTTTTCAGCAAGGGTGGCTCAGTTGGAACTGTTGGTCTTAAAGCCGCAGGAGATGGAGTACGTTCATGAAACTAAAATCTGCTGAATGTGTCTTTTAGTACTTTTCATATGTAATAATCCAGTTATCAATAACAGCATTTAATCTAGAATTTTGTTGCATTCATTTTGCATTTACTGGATGTAGAAATGCATGAGCACGTATATGATCAATTATTTGTGTGTAATAACAAAAGGGTATTCCAATGTAGAATAATCATTTTATAGCCTTTAAAATATTGATAGTAACTCATTCTTCAATGTAAACATTTTTTATGCTTTAATTTTAAACTTACTGATTTTGTTTATTTTATACTTAGTAAAATCAGTTACTGAAGTTTTCAGTAGTAACTGTGCAGTACCTGCCAACAGTTAGATAACAATTAAGATAACATTATAATCAGCAGTAATCTCTGGTTTTGAATTTTATGTTTCTGGCAGATCTTATTGGCTTTTATAGTTTAAAATAAATATTAGAATTCCAGAAGGAAATACAGAAGATAAGGAAGTTAAAATAGAACAAATTGTATCAGAAAGGAGAATGGATGGGTGGGTTAAGCCTAAGAACAATGAATGGGTGGGTTGTCCCTGTGGAACTAGCAAAGATTTTCTTTAAAATTAAGAAAGTAAAAGCAATCATGCTTTCAGTGCCAATTTTAGATCCAACGTACATGTTTCTGGAATCACTGATGCCAAGAAATTAAACTTCCATTAGGTCCAGATTTTCTCCAATTTGCTAATCATAAGGATGAACTAAAGCAGGTTCTGTGTTAAAGTCAATGCATGTCTAGAAAGAGAGTTTTAGGCCATTGCTTATGTCACGTTACTTCATTAGCTCCAGTATACACGTTTCCATGTATTTTGGAAATCAACAGCAGGGTTTTTTAAAAAGTTATTTTATACTAACAAAAGGAACAGGTTTGTTTGCTTCTGCAAAAGAACTAGAAAATCACAGAAAACAGGTTTGAGTAAGAACCTGTCCAGATGGTGCCCAAGTCACCAAATTCTTGTTTAATTTATTTGATATTACAAAACTCTCTGCAGGATATTCCTCAACACTCCCTTTCTGTGCTAGGACTTCATCATCCTTACTACCAGAAGTTTTTCCCAGCCCAAAAGCATCTGCACTTTCTGTAATTAAAGTCCATAAATATTTTGACTATGGCAAGGGGGTTAATTTCCTTCCTCTTTGTAGCCATTTTGTAGATGTTAAAGTACTTACTCTCCTCTCCCTCTCCCACTCTCTCTCTCTCTCTCTCTCTCTCTGCTACATTTACCTCTTTGAAGGTTAATTTTTCTAAGCTTATGACAACTTTTGTGGTTTGGACTCTGTCTTTAATGTTCAGCACTATATATAAAGGTAGGGGTTAAAGTTGGCCCTTGGAGTACAGCTGAGTAAAGCTAGAGGATTACTTCAAATCTCATCTATGTCTTGCTTATACGCCCATGAGATGTTTTGTTTATATTTCCAGAAAAGGCATAATTGTTAATACATGTCTAATTTATGAATCACAATCAACTTCATAGTCTCCATGCAGAACTTGGTTGCCTAAACTAAAATATAATAACCTGTGTTCATCCCTATTGACTAAAATCTATTTCAAACTAATAATCTGAGTATACTTTGAATCAAAGTCCTTTGCAGGACGGTGCTGCTAAGTAGTAATGTGTGGATATGAACAAAGGTGAGACAATACAGAGATCTGTTTAAGGAAAGTGGAGTCTGACAATACTATGATGGCAGCCTCCATTGTTCCTCCATTGCATCTGAAAATGAAAAAAAATACAATTATGGCACTTCTAGCACAATAAATGATAGTCTTGACTGCAATCACTCCATGAGCACAGGTTTCCACTGGCAACCACTCTCTTATTGCTGCTTTCCACCTGCTGGCATTCTTGTCCACCTGGCCTTGGAGAGCATCATAGGAATGTGTCAGCTGTTAATGAAGATACATGATATGTGCTTGAAGAGTTCTCAGAGATGAGTCAGCCTAATGACATAGAGTGCCCATCAAACAGGGAGAATTTAATTTTTTTAAGATTTTTTCCTCTCTAGGCTTTTCTTACAGTTGACAAAGTTGTGGTTATGGGGTCTATGCAGGAATCACAGTCTTCATTCAAGTTCATAGGCTCCAAAGCCAGGGGTAATCAATCTAAGAATGAACTGGGTTTGGACTCTGTCCCAATTACTAGATATAGTTTCTATTTCTGTGTATTAATAATCCCTTCACAAACCACAAATATTATTATGCATTTACTATTCATAACTATTTGGGGAACCACTGGCACCATCAGTTTAGACAACTAATTGTAAATCATAACATAATATATGATTATCAAATCACTCTGTATGTGTTTGTAGAGAAGGGTCCCATTATTCCATTTGGATTATTCCAGAATTATTGCAACTGCACAGGTCTTTTACATGAATAATGCGAAAATGTTCCAGTTGGCTGTTCAGTGAACGTGGGGGTTGTCAGGCCCTCAATAACACTGGTGTGAAACTCAGCAGCTTTCACAAAAACATTCAGAAAACCCCTTATGCTACACTCATCCAGCTCTGTTCCCAGATGGATGTGGTGTGTGCAGTGCCATCCAAAGAGCTGCTGTCTGCGTCAGCTGTACTTCCAGACACAAACCCTATTTATGATTACAGTTCTGTTTGTGGTGCTGTGCCATCATCAAGGCACCCTTTGAATGCACTGCAATTACTGATGAGAAATGTAGGAAGAATTACAAATAAAAGACACAGTAGAGAGGCAGGTAATGGCAGTTTTTGGTATGCATTAGTGATGTAACCAACGTGTGGTGAGAGACAACGATTTTGTCCTCAGGGAAACTTTGTTAGGTCCTATCCACAGAACATATTTTCCACTGCTGTAGGAAATCTCTAGACTAGGCTGGCAATCCAACTTAGACATCATAATCAGAGAATGTCTGTTTCAGCTTGGTAAAGAAGCCCTTTTCCTCTTTTTTTGTTCAGCGAGTTTCTGGCATATTCAAAATAAATCTTGCAAGAAACATTTCTGCTCTTTAAACAATGATGAAAATGTGTATTTTATTTAAGACAATTCATTCTTTCTGTTATCCTTAGACCTCTTTAGTGGATATGCCATTGGGATATCGAAGTAAAAGTGCCGTTGAAATCATCTACAAAAAATATTCAGCAAGCACAAATATTTGTACCTTTCCACAAACAAGATAACAGTCATAACATTAACATTAACAACCAATTTGGGAGCAGACAGGAGCAAACTGTGATTGTAACATGAAATTTACCATAATGCTAACAGACAGTTCAGGAAGTGATGACAACCTGCCAGAGATCTCTTGGAAGTACATGCAAAAGCTAAAATCTACCTACAGTGTAGAGACAGCAGGCTACAGTGGTTGCAATTTTCATGAACTCCAGGTGTTTTTGCGACACCGTCAAACTCACTAATTACAGAAATTGAAATGACAGTTTTGCTTTTTTTTAGCAGATATTTTGAGAGCAATCATCAAAACCCTCGATATTTAAAGTAAGAGCAACAATTTGAAAACCGAAAAGAATGGTAGGAGATGTCAAAAAAAGCATCACATTGTCACTGCACTAATTCATAATACACCTTTAGGTTTGGGTTTTGCTTGTAATCCTGAATCCCATCTCAAAAAGAATATAATAAAATTACAAAGTGTGAAAGAGTGACAAATACAACCAAAGTTATGTAACAGTCTTCACTCAGGGAAGTATTGAAAAGATGTCTGCATTTCAAAGTGAAAAAAGATGAGCGGTAGGGATTTCTGCAATCCTTGGTGCCATGAGGCAGGTGAATAGCCCGGAGGAAATGAGTGCTCCCTGTCATCAACCCACTGGCATAAACTGATTCTACATAAACAGATGTAGATGGTCTTTCACAGGATTAAAGTGAACTTTCTTGCCACAGAATTTCGAGGATGTCAAGAGGGTGTTAAACTCAAAAGTCTGCTTTGAGGCAGATTAAAGGCCCATTATATCCCTAATCTACAGTTTATCTTGTTCTCACAGTCTTGTTCAGTCATCTGCTATTCACTGCTATGAGAGAAGTCAAAGACAATTTAAATCTTAGCTGTCATGCTGTTTTTCTCATCCCCAGACAAAAGCTGTCAGACCCAGAGTGCTCCTTGACTCTGCTCTGCACTGCCATGTTGATCTTGTTAGTATTTTATAGGAAGTCAGAGCTTAGTGTTACCTCCTCTGGTGGAAAGCAACACCTTTCCCTTCTGTGCTGGTTTCAAGTAGAGTTAATTTTCTTCCCAGAACTTAGTAGAGGGCTGTGTTTTGGATTTGTGCTGAGCACAGGGTTGAAAATAAAGAGATGTTTTTGTAATTGCTGAGCAGGGCTTACACAGAGCTTTTCTACTTCTCATACTGCAATGCTGGCAAGAAAGATGGGGTGTATGGAAAGCTGGGAGGAAACACATCTTGGAGAAGGGACTCCAACTGACCAGAGAGATATTCCAGAACATACGACATCATGCTAAGTATAAAAAGTGGGAGGGAAAGAAGGAGGCAGTGGGAGATGTTAGAAGTGATGGCATTTGTCTTCCCAAGTAACCATTATGCGTGATGGGGCTCTGCTCTCCCGGAGATGGCTGAACACCTGCACGTCCATGGGAAGGAGTGAATTAACTCCTTGTTTTGCTTTGCCTGAGTGTGTGGATTTCATTTTCCCTATTAAACTGTGTTTATTTTGACCCACAAGTACTTCAGCTTTTACCCTTCCGATTCTCCTCCAGATCTCACTGGTGGTGGAGTGAGCGAGAACCTGCATGGGGCTTGGCTGCTGCCTGGGGTTAAACCATGACACCTTCCAAGACAGGCTCGCACGTACGTGAGCTATTGTTTGGAGTCAGATGGGAAAGACAGATTCACTGAAATCTGTGCTAAGATATTCTTAAAAAGTTGAAGGTTTTATTAAACCATGTCTGAAAACAGGATTGGTTGTATATGATATAGTTGTGTTGCAACAGTTTGGGCTGATCCTTATTATGCAAGTCAATATATGTAAAACTAAAGCCTGATTTCATTGGAAGTGGCTTTAAAAAAAAGAAAAATGTGTAGATACAATATTTTCTATTATTTCTTCAGGTTTGTTATAAGATTGACTCAAATTCTTAAGCCTCTCTCCTCAGTCCTCCAGCACAGAAGCCTTTAGAAATACATATAAGAATTAAACTGAGATCCTTACATAGTTATAAGGGCTTGTTTAAGTGTCACAAATAAGGAACAGAACTTGGAGTCTGAATATATAAATTGAGGTGTTTTAAAATATAAGGTTATCCTGAAATGTGAGACTTTTTATAATTAGTACTGATGTGAAGAGCATATATAGCACATCAGAAGCATTCAGACCAAATAACATTACATTTCTAATTTGTTGTGACAGGTTATGCTTTCTTGTTTTTCTTTTTTGGTTTTTTTGTTTGGTTGGTTGGCTTTGTTTTTTTTTTTTATTTGAGAGCAGCAATAATTTTAAATATTTGAAGAAAGTATGAAATAATTTTTTGGGCACTGAGAAAATCCAGGGAATATTTTTGAAGAGCTACTACTTGCCACCTGTATATACATCCCATGGAATTAATTTTAAAATAATGGAAGAAAAGTTCACATTTTAAAATGTGTGGTTGTTGACAATTCTCAAGAAAATTTAACTCAAATTTAAAAAGTCACAGTGAGAGATGGTTCACTAAATGATTCTATGTCACTTGGCATGCAATATTTAAGAGTAAAGGACTGTTGCTTCTTTTTGTACAAGTTATTTTTTTTCTGCATGAATAAAAGTGAATATTAATTTAGGGAAAATTATCATTGGCTGAGAGTTTGTACATTGAAAATGAGTTTTATCTCTGTCCCTCCTTGAAGGTCTGTAAATTCCTTCTGTGCAGAATGATATCTTCACCATTTCACCTGCAAAATGAAGCATTGTGCCGTGGTTAATGCTGCATCTCTGCCAGGGCACAAGGGGAAAATGGAACGGTGACAAACAAATTCCAATTCGCTACCAACTTTGACTTGCAAAAGTAAGAAGCATTTCCTTGACTACTCTTGTATTTGATTGAACTCTGTATTTGGATTTTAAAGAAATTGTCTGCCTTTTATTTTGCCTCAGTATCACTGTGAAAACACTGACATGAGGTTCTTCACTAGGAGTTTCCAGGTCACTAGTCCCCTTCCATGGAGATACTGAGCAGCTACTTGAGGGTTGCCTGCCAGTGTCAAATAGATTGACTCATAAAGGGGCATTGGTGTACAGTTTTATCCTGAACTAAATAGCAATTTATTATAACATAAGCAAACAGAAATATGGCAACCACTGGTAGAGCTGTATCTTGCCTAATATGTTAATGTAAGCATGGTTCCTGCCTGCAGTAACATATTAGCTGCTTGTGAGCAAAGACAGCACAGAGACCTTTTTCAAAGCAGCTAGTTAAGACCAGCTGCCACTTTCTATAAAACAGTATCCAGTTCATTTAATGAGTCTAGACATTCATCTATCAGCGTGTCTTTATGTAAGATACATTCCTAAATCTAGAAGCAAGTGCTTTTTTGTTGTTCTTCTTGAGTGCTGCATGATGAGCTTGGGGACAGAAAGTCCTAAAGAGGAGTTTCTGAGCACTGAAAGTGAGATATATATGGGTTGTTAACAGTACAGTCTTGATTAATTATTTCATTCTTCCCAAAGACTTTTCTTTGGCAGCACTCTGTAAGCATTATCTAGGATTCTAATCATTCTTGTGTTCATGCAATCATCTGGTTGTGTAGTTAGCTGGCCTTCATCTGGGCCAGCATATGCATGAATCTAGTAACACTAGCAAAGACCTGAGTTTGGCAAAGAATGTAGGTGTTTTCCTCAGCCCTCTTTGGGTAAGCATATGACATGGGTGCACACTGAATACTAGGCTCAGTTTGAATGTTTCAATGAGAGCAAGGAAAGCTTATAGATTTCAAGCTCAATATACGTAAACTACTTTCACAGTTTATGGGTGGGTTAGTGAACAGTATGACCACATTTGTGAAGCAGAAAATTCAAAATTTGTGAGGTTCAGGATACGAATGCTTCCCCTGACACATGCTGTTGTTTATATTTCCTGACTGGATGCCACAAGTTTTTGAAATATGGAAACAAAAACATCAACTAGACATTTATGACATTTACTAAATTTATTAACCTTTTTTAGTTGTGGTTTTGAACAGAGAACAACCTACCCACATGAGAAATGGGTATTATCTCAATAGTTTGATATGAAAGTAGTTCAAGATGAATTTTTGTATCCTCTCTCTCAGCTGGGGAAATTTAATTCAGATTAATACAGTCAGTTTGCTACTAACACATGTTCTTAAGTACAGAGTTGTATTATAAGGGTACAGCATTTTGAAAATTTAGGTTGAAGGTGTGGAGGGGATTTTGAGCATTATTCTTTTAGCCTTTTGTTTATGTTTCTTTTGAAAGGTAAATATCTTCCTTTGTATTTAGCTCCACAGATCTGGATACCTACAGGATTCTGATGCTTCCTTTACAGTGTGTGTTTCTATGTCTGTTTTTCAAAGCCAATCAGTGCAGTTATGAATGCACAGAATGGTAGATTCATAGAATATCTTGAGTTGGAAAGAACCCACAAGGAACATCGAAGTCAGGCTCCTGGCCCTACACAGCACAGCCCCAAAAATCACACCGTGTGCTTGAGAATATTGTTCAAACACTTTCAACCAACTCTGTCAGGCTTGGTGCTGTGCCCACTTCCCTGGGGAGCCTCTTCCAGTGACCAACCACTCTCTGGATGAAAAAACCAAATAACCAAAACAAACCTCCCCTGAGACAGCTTCATGCTGTTCCTTCAGTTCCTATCCCTGGTTACCCGAGAGAAGAGATTGGTGCCTGTCCGTGGGCTTTCCTTCATGAGGAAGTTGTAGGCTGTGATGAGGCCTCCCCTCAGTCTCCTCTTCTCCAGGCTGAACAGACCAAGTGACCTCAGCCACTTCTTGTGTGGCTTCCCCTCCAGATCCTTCACCACTTTTATGGTCCTCCTTTGAACTCTCTCTAAGAGCTTAATGTCTTTTTAATATTTTTTTACCCAAACTGCACACAGTACTTGCGGTGGGCCTGAACCCGTGCAAAGTAGAGCAGGACAATCACCTCCCTGAATTAGCTGTGCCTGATACACCTAGGGCACAGCTGGCCCTCCTGGATGCAAGTGCACACGGAAAGAGTCTAGTTTACTTTTTTTCTTCATCATGATGTGTCATTTTGAACTCAAATACTATTGATGGGTTAAGCTATAAAACATCTTAGAGAATCCATTCTGTCATCATATTTGATTTTTAAAATTATTTTCTGAACTAGTATTAGATAATTCTAATCATCATAATTGTTAAAGGAGATATGATGTTCTGAAACAAGTTAAATATATACTTTGAAACGTATTTTTCATCTTGTGTAAAAGACAGTAAATGACAAATTACAAAATAAGCTTAAGAGAATGAAAAGGCTTATTTTCATATATTATACAAATATGGAATAAAGTAGAAGTAAAAAAGCTACTGAAAAATGTATGAAAAATGGCTAAAGGTGATAATTCTGTGTTTTGACTGACTTGCCATTTTCAGTGTAGATGTTTTAATGCACAACATTTAATACACAGAGTCCTGTGGGGAAGGAATAAATTTTGCCTTATTCAGTTTAGATATACGCATCAGAAAGACTTTCCCATTATAAAGTAAACCTTTCAGGAGTATGAATTCTAATTTACTTTTTTAAGTAGAAGTTTTCTGGATTAAAAAATTGCTGAAATAAGGCACATTTTTTCAGATACATGCTGGAGGAAATCAGGAGTTCATAAAGCAGATAATGCTATCACATTCCCGTTGTGGACACATGGCCAAGTTTTCTGATTGTTAAGATTTAAGAAGGACTTTAACTATTTCTTTTGAAATTCCTGTTTTCTAGAACCCTGAACATGTTTTTGGAAGCTATCTTGCTCTTTATGGGATCCCCACACAGATTTCCCAGGGACTTGATCTCCCCTTTTAACTCCTCAGAACTACGTCAGGCCCTTTTTTTTCATTTGCCACTGATTACCTCTGAATCATCCATGTCACCAGCTTTCAGCCCTCTTAGGCTCCTCAGAAGCATGACAGAACCTTGCCCCACTGGAGCTTTTCTCTGGAGCATCCCATGTCAGCTCTGGACACCCTCGTGCTGGAGCCGACCAACAAGTGAGCATACTTACTAACGCAGAGGGTGGGGGTAACAAACAGTCATCCCTGGAGCTGGCTGGTGGGGGCACCTTGCCTCAGCATGTTCTCTGTGGCGGAGATACACATTTCAAATGAAATTTATTTATTAACAGTGAAAGGGTTTTACTGTGTCTCCAGGCAGTGCGAACATCTAGAATCTTGATGATAGACTGGGTAAGCTAACAGCTTTGCCCAAGGTGCTGCAGAAAGTTTGTTTTCATGCATGCCAGACAGGAGAGTATAAGACTGGTTAATACTGTGTGACAGCCTGTGCAAACAGACCAAAGACTTCCTCATATCTTTGTGTGAGAGTAGCTGCTGCTCTCCGTTACCTTGTACCATTGTGCTCTAAGCTTGATGTCTTCATCTTTTGTATCTTTATCTTCTCCTTTTTTTTTAGTCTTAGTTCATGTTCACAGCCTTTTGTGGCCACAAATAAATGACTTAGTCATCTGCTCCTACAGTCTTTTCTCTATGCCAAAACCTCCAGCATATCCTACTCTTTTGCTCTTCTATAATTTTCTCTATTTTCAAACCTCAGTATGAAGTACCTCTTAAATACATTTGTATGATATGCCAACAAAAACAAGTGCAATGTTCTGAAGCAGGAATCTTCATCTAAGTTACTTGTTTATGTTTTAGTTTTACTGGTATTAAAAAATTTAGTTTTAGAAATGGAGATGACAAGAAATTTTAGTTTACTGTTCCTTAAATGTGCACAGTGCTATCATTACTCACAGCAACCCAATTGTGTCAGAAATCCTGCCCACAGTAAAAACTGCATTTCTTGATTCCTTCAACATGCACTAGAGGCTGAAGTTTGGCTTGGTTTATAAGTATATTGGCTCAGGTATATCTAACTCCAAAACATATTTAACCTGAAGTTCCAGTTGTCTGGGACTGCAGGTAGATGGAAAGTGTCACGAGTAAGAAAAGCACACCACAAAAGCAAATCGTGTTTGACTTATCTGATACATGCAATACAAAAGAAAGGCAAAACCACAGAACTTTACATTGTTCTAAAGAGATTCATGTTTCATCTGTTTGCTTCGGCAGAAGTGTTGTGCAATGTGCCTAATGTTCTCTGCTAGTTCACAGCTTTACTGCATACCTCCTTGTGAAAAAAAACCCAAAAACTGTGATGAAATAGATATGCAGTAGTAATAGAAATGAAAAGGATATATGTGAGTCAACAGTGCGCTGTTATGACTCCTTTAGTAAAGATAGTGAATGATCAGTTTGTTTGTTTATTTTGATCACAATTTGTCATTTTCCTAAAATAAGAACAATCCTCTCTTGGGTGCAGATGTGGGTGGCTGCCTCTTTCTTACTCAGTCAGTCACTTCTCCCACCAACAGGCAGGAATATCTCAGCAGAACGCACTTTCCTAACGCAGATGACAGACACCTGGTTTCATGGCAGGATAAACAGAAACCTTTTCTGTAAGAATTTTTTGTCAGAAAGTAAAGATAACCCAGAAATAGTTAAAATAAGAATTTCTTCCAGGTGTTTTCTTTGTGCAGTTGGAAGACCTGAAGTTGATCTTAGTGGCACAACTACTGTGTTAATATTCTGACTCTGAAATGATTCCCTATTGTGGTTTATACAGCAAGGATACTATTAGTTAATAGAGCTCCTGCGTTACTGTACCTGCAGGATGTCAGAGTCCTGGGTTTAGCACTTGGCATTTTCCTGTTCTACAAAAGAGGACATATCACTCCGTACAAATGTTTTTGAAATATACTCATGAAAACATTGCTTTCAATCTAACTTTATCAATCTGTTGTTCAGCATCACAGACACATCACAAAATCAATTTGGTGACTGTGGGAAGCCATATAGCCTTCATTTGATCTGCTCTGCTCTCCACTATAAGCTCTAAAACTTGGTCCTTGATGGACAATAAGGTAAATTTAATGTCTTACTCTGGGAGTGGTTGCGATAAATCATAGTGATGACAGCGTAACACAAACAAGCTATCTGTTGGCACTGCCTGGGCTATATATAATGCTTGTCTGCACTCAGATCCAGTACTAATGGAAGAGTAGGATAAGAAAATGGAATATGACTGAAATGTAGATTAACTGTTCCCATGGATAGGAAGCTGCAGAAAGAAAGTGCAAATACAAGCACACTGACAAAATGCAGGAGAGTTGCTTCCATTGGCAAAGCCTGTTGCACTTTGGCTTTGCTTCATTCAGCAACAGCCTATTTTATTGGCTAACGTTACTATGAAAGAGGGTGAGAAGGGAGACCTGGTCTTAATTTATTATAGACATTGATGTAAACAAAGCTTTTGTTGATAGCATATGTGGGTTAAAATTTTGAAAAAATTACTCCTTTTGGCTTTGATTTAAACAAGCACTTATGATTATTTCTACTTTCTTCTTTTTAAATTTGTGTGAAAACGTAATTTGCATTCAAATTTCTGGTTTGAGGTCATTTGAGAAGCAGGTTTCCCTCCTACACAGAATTAAATATATAATATTCCTTTTCAAACTATGCAAGTTGAGAGGTAGTAATAAACAAATCTCCAGATTTCATTTAGGATGCTGTTACACATGCAAGAGAAAGAATTTGAACTATTTTTTCTATGTTGCTACAATAATATTATTTTAATCCAGCAAATATAAATATCACATAAAAGAAAGATGTTATCCATTGGGGTTATAAAACTTTTACGCCTATTTATTGCAGAGTCATGAAACAGAATATGTACATTTGTTATCATTCATTATTTTCATTCAGGTGTTCAGTTTTGCTATAAAATATTCTGTTGAGCCTTTGTTGAAATGTTTTTCATAAAAAATTAATAGCTGAGGAAATCAAGTTAAATAGGAAACTTTTAGTTTTGCTTAAGTTCTGCAAAGTTTTTTTTCTGGACGTAACAACAGTAATTGAAAAATAAGTATTTCTACATCATCTCTTTTAGCTGCAGAACATGTCACTTAGAAATGCATGTATACTACATGAAATTTGTGTAGATCTGTTCTTTAAAAGGCTTTTTATTACCTAACAGGGGTTTTTTTCCACAGGAATTTTTAACTGTGTAATAAATAAATAAATAAAAAGGAAAAAAAAAGAAAATAATTGTGCCAACTGATGGTTAATTAAACAAAGAAATACCTTTTTTCCCCCAAAGGTAGTAAATACTGAAATAAAATATTATATGTATTTCTGACAATAAAGATATACGTAGAAATTGAAGTACTCAATGGTTTGCATACAGTAACAAAAGTTCATATCTTCTAGATATAAATAGCTAACTGCTGTCAAAGAAAAAATTTCAGAATAAATAGTTTGGGTGTGGAAATTGCACTATAGAATACCAGAGTCTCAGTCTTTCCTGGAAAATTTCAGTATGTTCAAAAAAAAAAGTATAAACCCTGATGGCATTCTGAAGCATCCTTTTGCTTTTTTTAGGAATGCATTAATATTATAGACATGCAAGTCTGTTTCTCAACATGTGTTCTGAGCTGAAAATACTCTTCCCATGGCCTCCATGATGGAAATGTAGCACAAACTGAAACATTAAAATGTTATAGCTGAAGAAACATAAAGCACTTTATTACAAAATGCAGTCCAGTCCTTGTAATACTGGCTCCATAGAAGAAATGCATGCAGCATTTTATTTTTCCATAGTGCTGCTTTGCACACTGCACATAGATGATCTAAACTAATGAGTATTAACAGAGGATTCTCTTGCCAAAGTTCCTCTGTTTCCCAAGGGTATTTTCTTGTGTCCTGCCCCTTATAATATCAAATGTTTCAAGTGAAGGCTACAAGGGCAACCCTGCAGTTTCTGCTGAATCTGAAGTATTTCAGCAAAGTGCTGTTTTCTCCTTTTTTGATTTCCAGATATTTGTGGATTTGGGGCTTGTGCAGACAACACACAAAGTGGATGCTGAGCCTTCAAAGTACTACTAGGGAAAAAAGAGACTCTGGCTGGTGGAGGTACCTTAGGTGGCCTATTTCTCTGCAATATAGATTATTGCTTTCTGAGTCAGGAAATGTTCTTGACACAAAATTAGGATTGGCTCTGCTAAGACAGAAACCAGCAGTAATAAAACCTGATAGCTGGCACACACAAGCCAGTAGTCAGCTCTTTGTCAGGGTCACCCTGTTTGTCTTAATGTTGGGGACTTGCTGGTGATGGGGGAAAGACAGACTGATGCTGAAGAACATTTTAATGATGAATTTTCTGCTGTAAGCATTTTGCAGTTTCCCAGACAGCTGCTAGGGCAAGCCAAGGAGCAGCAGGGTGCTCCTGCCTCTCACTTTGGCAGTCACACAGAGCTTAGAAATGTACCTGGGGCCCACCTATGGAAGAGAGGCATTTAAAGCTCCTTGTAAGAAAAGGGTGGAGAAGCCCTCAGAGGGCATGCCAGCCAGTGAGCCTGGAGGCACAGCACAAGGGGACACTGAGTCCTGCTTCTTCACAGGGGCCAGAGTGGAGATCATTCCAGGTTCTCTCCATCCTCATTCTGAGCCTGCCATGAGAGTAGTGTTTGTAGCTTCACCCATGACCAAGGAAGAGGGGAGCTTTCTCTATCACCCCCCAGAGCCTGGTGGCCAAGGAGGGGATGCCCTGCCATTGCCCCTTCCTGTTGTCCCCTCCTGGGTGTCCCTCCTGCCCCTGCTTGGCCAGGTATCTACAGGTGGAAGGGAAACTCGCCTCTGCCACTGTCCAGATAGCAGCAGAGTTAATGGCAGTCTCACAGGGTGTTAGCTTGAGAATTTGAGGAGCAAAGAGGAACAGGGTTAGTCTGCTAATCTAAGAAAAGCAGTATAATTTTTAATGTATTCACTCTGCCAGTGTAGAAATTGAGTATCTCTCCCCACAAGTTAAGAATAAAATTATTTTTAATTACCCTTAAATTGTGGGTAATAGCAAATATGGACTATGATATGTATCATGCTTATGTTTAGCCTTATTCTCAAGTAAGCCAAAAGTCAGTTATAAGGGGAAGTTCCTCCACTGATATTTTACTTACTCTTTTAATGTAGGCACCTATGATGGTTTATTACAGATGATGCAGTAATAAGTACCTAGGAATCCTTTGACTGGAAACATATATAAACAGGCTTTCCAGAAGTAAAAATAAGTTATTATTTCTCACTGCAGGCTGACAGTGTATTAATGCATCATTAGATGAAGACAATATTAATTTTATAAGCTTTACTGCTGAACTTACATGTAGCAAATAGTTTTACCCTGCAGCCCTACAATACGGTATTGACATTGCTAGCAATTTGCTGTAAGTGTTCTGAATTTGCAAGACCTGAGGTCTGAGGATTGTCATGCCTGCTCTGTCTGAACTTTTATTGACCTGCCAGCAGCTTTACTTTAATGTGGTTTAGCTGTAACAACATATTTCCTAATTGCAGATTGTCCACAGCTAATTTGTTTTCCTTTGTTCTGATGACTCTAACACAGTGATGTCACAAAAAGAATCACAGGTTGGTGAGACAGAAGCCTTGAGAAGTGGAGGCACCAGACACAGCTGACTGGTGAGATGGGGAAGAGGTTGACGCAAGAGATTCCAAGGCTATAAACTGCTCAGCCATGGTGGGTCAAAGAAATGCAGACCTGGGTGTGGAAAATAGAACAAAGAAATAGTATCCAGCATAGAAAAAAGATACCATATGCAGTAAGTTTGGGCTTAACATCGAGCAACAGACCAACGAAGAAAGAATGAGGTATGAAAGCATGATAGCAAACATATAAGATGGATGCCAAGTGAGGTGAAACCATCAATGTGACCACAGTGTTCCTGTGAGTGAAGGACTCCAGATGCTCAGAGTTTGCCATAACAGCTCCCACTGCTAGAACAGGGAAAGGGGTAGAAACTAAGATGTGTGTGCATACCATTGCTAATTCTATTATTTGTCTTTCTTTTTCTGCAACAACTAGATGTGGATGAGAAACTAAGAGACTTTTTCAATTTAGATTATATGAGCAATAAACTTTTGAATTTATGTATGTAAGGTGTGTTTACTCTGAGCCCACAAATAAGGTGTGAATGTAACAATAGGTGTCAACTTTAGAGAATTTCCTCATTCCTTTCTCCTTCATATGTATTAAACTCGGTCATTAATAAGGTGTGTGGTGTTATATTCCATTCATCCTTAGTTTTCAGCATGACTATCTGATCTGTAATACTTCACTGTGATTGAAACTGATTACATTTAGCAGTTCCTCCTCCAAAGCCCAGCAATAGCTACTAAATAATAAAAAGCATTAGAGTCATTTAACTTATCCCCAGTGTTAGCACTGACACCCGTGGGCACCATCAGTCCCATTTGTGAGGTGCTACACAAATATGAGTGAACACTGCCCTAGCTCTGAGTTTACAGTTTCTGCAAAGAAATGTGCTTCCTATGAAATAATACCATTTCACCAAACAAGATTATTTCTGGCTCCAAATTATTATTGCAATAGTGTAGCTTCTGGGCTTTAAGGACTATGTTAGTCTCTTCTTCCTCATGATTCTTCTTTCAGCTGTTGCAGTGACTGCCACCAGCTGATCCAGCCATGGAGCTATGACGTGGGCCACATCTTTGTTACTTGGATACAAATATCTCTTTTTTTCTTTTTCTAAATATAGCTGCAGCTACAAATGACCAGCCATTAGTGAACTGAATACTCAACAATTTCAATTAAATTGATTGTAGCAAAGAAATCAGCTGTACTTCAGTTTTCACTCAGTGTGTCTGTGGTATCAGAGATGGAATATGTATTGCATGCTTGTTGCAAAGACCATGCTATATTTCCAAACCCCAAAAGTGTATGTGTTTGCCTTTAAAGAGGCTAATATAGTTAACAAAGTCATTGTATGCAGGATTAGAACCTATGATTCTACAATAGAGTAATTCTTTAAACCGTCTGCTGTGATCCCTAAAATTATAGGAGGTTTGAAAGGGTCTATTGATTCTATGGCAGAACAATAGATGTCCTGTACTTAACTCCTTAATTGATTTTAATGATCCTGATGGATACCAGCCAAAGAGTTGGAACAAGCTGTAAGGTCAAATCAAAGTATTCCTTTAGAACATTTCCGCAATCAAATCTTCTTATGTTATAAATTAATTTGAAAAGGAAAATGATCAATTATAGCACTTCATAATTAGAGATCCACATGTCGAAAAGCTAATGAGACGTATCTGAGATTTTCCATGCTCCATGGACCCTTGCAGTAGAGGAAACTGAGTGATCTGTTTTGTGCCATATTGCACACAGAATTTCACTTGGTACTGAAAGAAAATAAACTCAGATTCATTACAAGGGGGACTTTCTTTGGTCAGTTTATAATCAAATGTTTCATGTACAACAGTTTAAGGAAAAAAAGGACACTTTATACTTCTAACTAATTTTAGCATCTAAGAGTATGGAATACTAAAGGTTAATATTTTACCTAATAATCAGTTCATCTGCAATATCACTTTGTGGCTAGGTGCACTTAAAACAAGGAAAATGTGACAGAATTCAAATTATCATGTGGGATAACAATTTCACTTTTCCAGGCAGGTTGCTTTTCCTTCCTTTGCCCTTTTCCTTCTCCATCCCTAACCCTTCTGTTTTCTTTTCTTCCCTCCTCTGTTCTCAAACCTGGTGTGAAACTCAGGGGGCAATGTATTTGAAGGAGTCAGTACACCCTCCGTGCCACACGTCGGGGACAAATGGCCACCCCGTATAGGTAGGGCTGCAGGGTAATCTGTGGAGCAACACAGAGGTCTCAGCACAGAGGTCTCTTCTACTCGTGATGGAGATCTCTGCTCATGCATCAAGACACTCCTGGCTTGAGTACAATATCATATTAACAACCTGTGCTTCAGGTGAAGTTCAGAAACATTTCTGCTTTTCTTTTCTCCTTCCTCCCCCTTCAACTCCATTAACTGTTCCCTTCTTATAGCGCTCTTATCAATGATTAAAATATTTATAGTGAAATGCAAACACTGAAGTTAAATCAACGGGAATCTTTGTGCCAATATCACACCCTCATGAGTCACCTTGGTTCAGGCACATTTTACCGCATGCAGAGAGACTTTGCAGGCAGGCTGGGCACAGCACAGAGAGCACGGAAGTTATTTATTGGAGGGTACTGCATGCAACATGTGGTCAAGACCAACACAGTGCAGGACTAAGCACTAATATGTTGCTCAGGCAGGAAGAAACACTTCTGCAGGCATCTCTCAGTCAGGGATGGATTGGTAAGCCTCTGCTGCATCCTAGAGAAGGGTGAGCCTTGGTCTTGCTGTGTTACCCACCATAGGTTCCACCTAATCCCATTTTCCCTTTGTTTTTTATTTCTTCACTTCTTCCTATAAGGGGCTTTGAATCCCGGAGCTGCTAGCTGTTTTAGCCCCAGCCCCTGCAGCTGTGGGACACTTCACCTCCTCCCCGTTGTTTGGTGTCTCCAGGCCCAGCACCTTCCCACACCTTACCTGCCTCGGCAGCCAGACTGAGCCCAGCTCGTGCACTGGGGCTGCACAGGCACCAGGCCTTGAGTCAGAACAGCTGCACCCTTGGATTCAAAGCACACACACAGTGATGTATCCATTTTATTTGACCCTATTTTCAAAAATATGGAAGCCAAATTAAGTTTTAGGTTTGATCTTTTCCTACAGGAAATTCAGATTTCCTCCTGGAGGAAGGAAGCACTTCGGGAGGAAGCACACTTGGTCAGGGAGGTGTCTATATGTCTCTCCAGTACATACTAGATCTTTGTGACAGGCAGCATCCCTTCAAAAGCTACATGTAGATCATTGTCTATTGTCATTGGGACTGTATTGGTGTCTTTTGGGGGCAGGAAGAACATAGCAGCATATCCTGTAACACAAAAACCTGCAAATTATTTCAGTGAGTTCCTGCTGCTGGTGACCCCATGACCTGTAAAATTCTTCAGAAATAAATCTTGTCATAATCACTTTTATTTATGTGGCAAGACAGAGGAGAAAACAAAAAAAGCATCAGATCCCAAACTGATGTAACTCCAGAGGTTTGCTGGTGACACAACAATCTATGTCAACTCAAAGCCCTAAATCTAATAAATTCAGTGTTTTGAAAATGGTTTCTTAAAGTTAGATGAAATGAATTGGCTGCATGACCTTGCTAACAAGAACAAAACTGGTTTGCTTTCTAAACGGAAGCACTTGTACTTCTGCAACTAATCTTGACCTTTCTTTGCAGTTCATTTTTTTTGGTTTAGCAATTTCAGAGCTATTATTTTCACTTGCAACTGCTTATAGAAAGCTTTGAGCTTGTAAAAAAGTTAGCAAACTTTCATAGTTTTATATTCCTCCAATCTTCTGCTTAAAACAAATCACCATAATCCTGTGAGTTGAAAAGAACTTGCAAATGACATACTGGGTTCTGCATGTTAGAAAACTCATTTATAGCAAATATGCATGGACCAGAAAGTATAAAACAGATTTTTTTTTTTTTTTTTTTTTTTTTTTTTAGCTGGGAAATACGCTTAATGGGTATGGAAAAGTGCTTGCAGTAAAAACAAAATCATGAGACATTGATATTTCTTTTATATTAGATGTGACAGATATTGGTATATTTTAAGCTAGATAAATATTTCAAGATCCTAAAGAGTATGCAAGTTAGGACCAAATGAAAAGTCTGGGAGACCAAGCTATGGCAAATAGCTAACATAAAGCTGCATAGTTCCAATTAAAAAATAATTTCAAGACTTTTTGTATCTCAAAATAGATTTTAGTTCAAATTAATTTTATTGTGAAAATGTTAAAAAATTGCACAATAGGATGCAGAGGCAGTTCATCTAAGCTCATAAAGTTTAGGTTTTATGCAAAGTCAAAATTGATAAGCCCCTTTAAGGAAGGTCACTTTGGTGGTCAGTGAGGGCCATTTATTCATAGGCATTTGTTTCTTGCCTTATTTTTAATTGCAGAAGTTTTACTTTAACACCTGCCTTTTTTTCTGAGAAGACACATTTATATTTTATATCTTCCCCTTCAGTCAGTTGAGGATTTCCTTTGTTCTGCCCTGACAGGGCAAAGAGCCATGCAGCAGGCACAGACCCTGCCCATGAGGGCTGACCCCAGTCCATACTGCAGCACAAAGGTCTCATGGCAGAGAACAACCTCATCTGGCCCAAGATGATGGGACTTTAGAGGTCTTTTACTTTCTTTAAGCATGTGAAAACAAAGCTGAATTTTTAGGTTGTGAGATTCATACAGATTTATGCAGACTATGGCAGAGGATGCAGGTCTCTCCTCCAGAGTGAATGTACAGTTTTTACACAGGAAAAAGTTAAGCAGAAACTGTCATTGCAGAACAAAAACCAACAATTCTCCATATATTATTATTTTGGAAAATAGACAAAGAATATTATTTGAAGTAATTCAAAAAGCATTACACTTGAGACAGTTCTACAATATGTAAAAATCAATGCGAATACTTACAGTTCTGGGGAAATTAAGATGCACTTGAGCACTGAGTGTCATGGGGGGAAATACCTGAGAACCACAAGGGCTGCATGCCCTACATGATTGGCTGCTACCTACTGTTCTCTGGAAGTCCTATAACCACAGCTGGATGTGATAATGAACTTTAGCTCTTTGATCTTCATACCACTGGAGTCTTCCAGAAAGGTAAAAGACTTCCTTAACAGCATGGAGAACACATCAGATTGATCTGAGAATGATAAAAAAATTATATTCAGGTAAACCATTCAGGTGTGGTGAGCTTTCAAAACTTCTTTTGGGCATTTTTTTTTCCTAATTATTTCTCTTGATTCTGTAAATGTTTTTATTTTACTTTATAACAGGTACTTTCATAGGGAGCGCCATATCCCTAAAAAACCTCCATGATTCTTAGGGAGATAAAGAAAGCATTTTAAGCACTCAAGCAAATCATTTTAATAGGTGAAGAAAGGTTGTTCTTTCCAGCAGTGCTCTACTACACATGTCAGAATTGGAGGGCACAAAAAGGAGGATGTCAAAAACCAGATTGCAAATATGAAATGGGAAGATGATTTCATAAATATATTCCTTGCTTCTATTCACAGCTCAGACACAGGATCCACTGCTAATTTATTGCAAAAAAAAGAGTAATTGAAGCTGGAAGGGACCTATGGGGCTCGTCTGATCCAACCTCCTGCCCAAAGCAGGGCCAAAGTAAAAATTACTAGCAGCTAGTCCTCTCCTTTCCCAGTTGAGTTTACTATCTCTTCAAAGTGAGAGGTTCCAGAAAAATATCTGGGTAAATGATCTGACCAACACTGAGAAAATTTTTTTGTTAAGAACTAATTGAAATATTCTTTGCTGAAATAGGTGCCCCTTACCTCTCAGACTTTCAGGGTGCACCTTCGGTCACTGTCTCTTTGCACTTTTTCTGTAACTACACATTAGGTAGTAGTAGAAAGGAAGAAGACCCCATCATCTCCCATACCTTTTCCACATTTACCAAACCACACTCCCTCAGTCTCTTCTCAAAAGTCACTTGATTCAAAATCTTTAAGGGAGGATTGGGAAATGCCACAGGCACTGTATACAGACTGCATATCAGGATCTTAATTGGGTGAGGAAAACCAGACAGACTTCTTACTTTTTTTTCTCTCCCTTTCAACATGTTTTGTGCTTCTTTGCTATCTACATTATTTCTTCAGCATATTTTCAGAAAAAAAGAAATATATTAGGAAATAGAGTGAATGAAGAAAGTACACTCCAACAAAGAAAAGGGGGAGGCAAGAGACTATAGCTGAGCTTCTAGAGAGATTTGCTGGAGGCTAACACCAATTCTAATCCAAATACTCTGGCTGGCCCAGAGTAGAGTTCACATATCATTGGCTTTTGAATCTTTACTTAACACATTTTTTATTTTCAACCAAGTCTCTCCAGGCAGAAAGAAGCAAAGACAATTTCCAGGGAAAGTTTTCCAAGCAGTAATTTAGTACTCACAGACTGTTTTTAAAAACTGTTTCTCCAAAGGGCCAGAAGCAAGATGAGGGGATAAAATGAATACTGTAATTAGCAAGCTGAATCTAACGCTAGTCTGGCATCTGAAATGAGTGTGCACTACTTGCTGGATGAGAGATTCACTTCAAGGCCTCTTTTGCTGCTTAACGTGAAATGCATGAACTGTCCTGTGAAAAGCAGATGGATCCAGAACCCCCTCCCAGACAGAAATTATATTACCACAGACCAGCAGTTTTCACCATTTGAAGTAAATGGCCCTTAAAGAGTGCTGTTCAAAGGATAGCTGCCTACGACTGAAAGGAACGGGAAAACAATGAAATGATTGAACCTGGAAATGTGAAGCTTGTAAAGTGAAATGTGTCTCAAGACAGCACCACTATATAAACTCCTTGTGAGGGCACGTAAGTCACACAGGAATGTGATCACTTAGATCAGAACTTATGGGGTGGAAGATACAGGGTTGTACACAGATTCACTGTTCTGTGGCTGACCAAATGGGTTTGACTAAATTTTGTCAGGAATCTAATAAGTCATTTAGAGTAAAACAATCTCAGAACATGTATACATTATTCAAAGGGAGTTTTGAAGCCTGCAAAGTGCACACTGCTTAATTTTGATAAAGTTACAAGCCAGCAGTAAGGCTAAGATTTCATCCAGTTGCCCTGAGTTCACAGAGTAAAAGGTTAGGTACCCCTTGGCATGGGGATCACATGTGGGGTCATCCTTCAGCAGGTCCCACGCTTGAACTTTCACTCACTGCACAGCACTGC
Source organism: Atrichornis clamosus (assembly GCA_013400975.1). Lineage (NCBI taxonomy): Eukaryota > Metazoa > Chordata > Aves > Passeriformes > Menuridae > Atrichornis > Atrichornis clamosus. The sequence goes on along the minus strand of WBMZ01002233.1, from coordinate 99,866 downwards.
AAAGTCTTTTTTTCTGCCACTGTACTCACCATTTAATACTAGAACATGTTGAAGAATTCACATCCTAAAAGGTTTGAGTAAAGCCTTGGGCCTAGAGTTTTGGAGACATTTAATGGCCTTGGTCTTTAAGGGGTATTTACATTGAAGGTTGCTAATTATATAACTGGATACATATGTATGTCCAGTTAAATCAAAAGGCAAACATCCATGACATCCGAAATCCAAGACAGGGCAGAAAATCTACCTGGTGAACTGTGGATTTAGAGTAAAATTTAGAGCAAAAGGTCACCTTTAAATAAACTGTATGGAATAGACTGAAATTGGTCAGGCAGATTAACCACAGTTCCCTAGGTACATACCCCGGGGAAGTCATATGGCGCATGGCGACATTAATTGGCTTATGATGTAAATTATTCCCAGCGTTTAAGCCTTTAGACTTTGCTACTACTCATTAGCTGGGTTTATTTTCAATATTCCAGTGAGGCCCACAATGTGGTTATCATCTTGACTGCGACATGTAGGAGAATTTCAGTGCCAGACCTGAGTACAGCTGCAGCTTACACTCTGTTTAATGGTGAGTAAGATCTTAAGGACACACCACAGATCAATTCATGGAACAGTAATAGAAATGCAGATTTAAGTGATATGATCAAGCTGTAGAAACCTCTTCTTAGTTCTATCTGGTGTGAAAAACCCAATAATGGTAGAGAATATCTAATAATTTTTCTCTTCCCTTATCTATATACTGCAACTAGTGTTTCCTCATTTCTCCTCCTGTGTAGTAACCCTGCCTTGAAGCTCAGGTTCAGATGAAGAAGGCATTCTGTTTCTAGTGACTACCTGTGCTTTAACCTGCCTACAAAAACTAGGGGAAAGAAAGCTATGAAAAAATGTAGGCCAGTGTAGGTATGCAAGAATATATTTCCAGAGGCTGGTATTTAGAGAAACAGAATTTTCAATCAATTGATTGGGAAAAAAAACCTCAACAGCCCAACAACTAAAAAACACCTGCTTTTTTTTCCTTTTTAAAATAGCAGCAATTTTTATCTCCAGTTTCTGTTCTTTAGGAGCAACTCAAATATTAATCAATCTTATGCTCACTAGTTTTGTAATATTTAATATACCTGAATGCAGCATATGCAACACATATGTTCATACGCAGAACCATTTTCTAGTTGCATTTGAATCTTTCCAACAGCCAAGCCTATTCTTCTTTATCAAATGTTGATTTATGATGAAATCTAAATTCCACCTTCTGTGTGGAACAAAGCTGTGTATGTAGTGTGTGGTAGACTCACAACCTTGTCTTTTTTGTGCTATCTGGATATTCATGCAGACATTGCTTTTGTTCCAGGCATCATTCAAGTTTTCAAGGGGAATTTGTGGGAGCTGCAACCTCCTCTCTTGTTTGCTCCTTGAAATGCCTGGTGCTGTCTAAACAGATTTGTTTCAGCTGTAGCAATGCTTGCAGCTCCCAGCCTAATGACCAAAAAAAAATATTCCAGCAATTATAAAATCACACTTTGGAGTAATCTAATATTATTAATATCTAGTAAGTACAGTCCAGTTGGACTTAATGAAAGAGTATAAAAACATAAGTAAGGTTTTTCATGAATGTATAAGAGAAAACTATTGCAAAATAAAACATTGCATACCAGATGAGGGTAACTAAATTAAATGACTGAAAAAATGAATGAGGTATCAAAGTAGGGCATTAAAAATAGCTTGCTAAGAGGAAAAAAGAACTTCAAATGGAACACATGCAGGTTACCGGATCCTTCTAAGATATTTGGAAGGTTAACTAACCTTACTGTGCCATTAAGTAGAATTTTTAAAATTTGTGAAGAAAATTTATAACAGTCTGAGGGATTTTAGAAAAGTAACTGCAACACCAAAATTCAGAACCAGAAGTTCATTTCTTGGTGCAGTTTATACGATGCAAAAGCAAAGGAGCAACTGTTCATAGATATGTTGAACATCCAAGCTAGCTTTGTATTTAAAAAGCCATAAGCAGCAAGTTGCTAATATTTTTTAGAAAATATTTTGAAGTAAAGCATGTTTTATTGTTATATGAAATATTAACTAATTAAACATAGACATTGCAGCAATAAAGTACTTGAAATAGACAAGCTTTATGACAATATAGCTTGTTTGTTCTCACTATCAGTTCATATTGCCTTAAACAAGAAAGGATACATCTTTCTGAAGAGTACATACTGAAAAATATAATTAAAGGTGACCTTTCAAACTGTGGAGAGATATTAAAGTGATAAATTCTTCTTGAAATTTTAGCACATCCATCATTGTTGCAAAACAGGGAATAAAGAAATATTCAATAATATTTATGAATTAATTTAAACTGAGAGTTTGCATTGGTTGTGCTTGGCAAGGTTTTGGTAGTGAGGGGGCTACAGGGGTTGCTCTCCTGAGAAGCTGTGAAGAGTTTCCCCTGGGTCCAATGGAGACAATGTCAGCTGGTTCCAAAATGGAGTTGCTGGCTAAGGCCAACACAATCAGTAAGGGTGATAACAGATTCAAGAAGAGGAAAAAAATTGCTGCACAACAGCAGCTGAAGAAGAGTGAGGAAAGAGGAGAGAAACATCTCTGCAGACACCAGTGTCAGTGGAGAAGGAAGGGGAGGAGGTGCTCCAGGCACCAGAGCAGAGATTCCCAGGCAAGCCGTGGTGAAGGCCATGGTGAGGCTACTGTGCCCCTGCAGCCCATGGAGGTCCACAGCAGAGCAGAGATGCTGCAGCCCACAGAGGACCCCATGCCAAAACAGGTGGATGCTCAGAGACTGTGACTCGGTGGGAAGCCCATGCTGTAGTAGGAACCTGACAGGGACCTGCAGACCTATAGAGAGAGGAGTCCACTCTGGAGTAGGTTTGATGGCAGGGCTTGTGACCCTATTGGGGACCCAAGCTGGAGCAGTCGGTTCCGGAAGGACTGCACCCCCTGGGAGGGACCCACCTTGGAAAAGCTGATAGAGGACTGTCTTCTGTCTGAGGAACCCCATCCTGGAGCAGGGCAAGAGTGTGAGGAGTCCTCCCCCTGTGGAAGAAGCAGTGGCGAAGACAATGTGAGATGAACTGACTGCAGCCTCCATTGGCCATCCCCCTGTGCTGCTGTGGGGAGCAAGTAGAGAATTCAGGAGTAAAGTTAAGGCCGTGAAGAAGGCTGTGGCTCTGGAAAGGTGTTTTTAAGATTTGGTTTTATTTCTCATTATCCTACTCTTATCTGATTGGTAATAAATTAAACTAGTTTCCTCAAGTTTTGCCTGTGACAGCAGTTGCTGAGTGATCTCTCCCTGTCTGTATATTGACCCATGAGCCTTTTGTTTTATTTTCTCTACCCTGTCCAGATGAGGAGGGGAGTGACAGTGGCACCTGGCCACTTTGTTGGCACCTGGCATGCAGCCATGGCCAACCCACCACAGACTTAGAAATATAAAAAGGATGGAACAAAAAATATTTGGGAAGATTTGAAATACAGCCAAATATGTCTTGATAAGTCTTGAATAATATTATTTATTATGGAATAAAATTTCAAAAAAGTTGTCAGTGAAAGGTGAATTGAAAATTATGAAAAGACATGAAATTAATTCCGTGATAATACAAGTGAGAATGAAGTGCAGGTTGCCGTGCAGGTTGCCATGCAGGGCACACTTTTGCTGCAAAATGTTTGGAGGACATATGTAGTTTCAGTTTCATGTGGGGAATTACTGTATGAGATCAGCTTGGTAAACATGTAGATTACTGTTTTTTGTTCTGAACATAACAGATAAAAAAATCCCAAAGTCCTTACATTTGGTCTTTAAAAGAGATCAGAGTATAAAACAGCTGCAGATATTTTTTGAGGTTAAAAAGTGAGAGCTGCATTTTTTGTAACTTGAAAGAGTTACATAGAATTATATGTATGAGAATGCATTTGTGTGACAATAACAGAAGAGAAATGTTCAACCTGAAGGAATCAGCAGCAGACATCTTGACAAATTTAAGGTGGCAAAGTGCACCTTTAGCACTGAGGAAAATCTCCTGACATTTGGGCATTGAGTTGATACATTGCCTTCTTAAATAGACTTGGAAGCAGATCAGATGAGGATATTGAACATTTTACACCAAAATATATATTGATGTGACTAATCTCAGCCATATCTGGATGGGAACAGGGTGAAACAAGGGCGATTTTTTTGTCTCATCTTTATGAGTGTTGAAACTTGGAGCATTGAGCTAGACTTAGTATTTCGTAAGCTCAGTTTTTATACAGGTATTATCCAAACAGTGCCTAGTGGTGTCTTCTGATAGATCTTTAGAATTTGGTTGTATTCAATTTTTGGTCCTGTTCTTCCATTGAGAATTTCATTAAAAACCCTGTATTCTTTTTCGGGTTTTGCCTCTGTACTGTACTTCTTAGGGCTTCTTCATAAACGTAATTGTGTAGACTTTTTCTGTATTTCACAGGGAATGTTGATGAAATGACTTCAAGCTTTTTTACTGTCTTCATGTTTCTGAGCAAAAATTTACCATTTCCAGTATAAGCAGACTCAACATCCTTGCTGATTTATATCACTGATGGTCCTATGATAGACTACAGTACGTATTTGACAAAATAAATGTGAAAGTTAGGAAATAAAATTCAGAAAAGAAATATGCTATTGAATTGTCAACTCCTATGGACTACATGTCTGTGATGATGCCTTATCAACCTCTTGGAGGAACTTTTTAAAAAAGATTTGGTCTCGTAACTGGCAACATCGTATTTCTTAGAATAACTTATCCTGGGGCTCACATAACAAATAGATGCAATCAGAGATGTGCATCTCTGCAGTAAGGCACACTGTACAAGCCAAGCCAAAAGCAAGAAACAGGCAGTATGCATAAAGCCTTCTGATGCCTTACCACAAATTTAAAAGGCACTGAAAAACACCTGTGGGATGAATCTGGGTATTCACTGAGTACCAGAATGATCATGCCCTAAACAACTGTGTTTGAAGCATTAGACAGGAGGTGTTCATCTGTTGCCAAGAAGTGTGAAACAACTGTTGGCTTTCTTAAAATGTCAATAGTAAACTCCCTCCAAATTCAAGAAAAAACAAATTTAACCTCTAGCTCATTCACAGCTCTGGCAAGAACATTTTGTTCAAAATTTAAGTAATGATATCTCTGAGTTCCTAATCATAAACAAATACAATAACACTTTCTAACCTTTGTAGATTTGCTTTTGATTAGGGAATGCCAAGTTCCAAATGTTTAATATAATCTAATTAGATTTGGCATGGCCAAAAAATGTATTTATTAAAATTCAAATATTTCCACTACTGTTATCTTCATTTAAAAGAACCTATTATTATGCACATATTTTTTTAAACATGCAAACTCATATGTAATATACAGGATTTGGACAACAGGAATAAAATAGGGTATACATATCATCCTAAAAACTTATTATTAATAGATTACAATATGTTTGCATATAATGATTTTTCTAAAAATAAGATTTATGTGCAGTGTCCAGAAACTTCACACAAACATACTATAAGGCTTCAAAGTGTGATTTCAATCATATTTTAACTGGGGTTTTTTTTACTTGAATGATGACCAATAGAAATGGAACTCCTTGTTTTTACCATCTTTCTATGGAAAACACTTTCGTATATAAATATGTGTAGCTTCCATTTGTCATAAATATTTTTGTCTCTTGATTTTTATACTTTGAAAGCAGAAGGGAGTTTAAAAATTAATCCTGTCTGTATACTTATTTCAAAATGATGAATGACTTTCAACATACAGAAAAGCTTGTTCTAACAAGATTTGAGATCAAGATGGATTAAAGTTATGGTATCTGCAACTGTGATTTTATTTGCTTCCAAAAGCAGGTTCTGAACTTTTGTCTATTCTGTATCAGATATCAAAACTCACAGCTAATCTGTTTAACCATCTCATGTAGTTTGACAGCACTTCTGAAACAGAAAATAGAGACAAGATTTTGTATTTTAGAATCAAAGCATCATAGTATAGTTTGAGTTGGAAGGGACCTTGAAGATCATCTAGTTCCAACACCCTGCCCTGGGCAGAGATGTCTTTCACTAGACCAGATTGTTCAGGACCCGATCCAGCCTGGTCTTGGACACTACCAGGGATGGAGCATCCAAAATTTCTCTGGGCAACCTGTTCCAGTTCCTCATCATTCTCACAGTAAGGAATTTCTTCCTAATACTTAATCTAAACCTACTCTCCTTCAAATTGAAGCCACTCCCTCTTCTGTCACTCCATGCCCTTGTCACAAGGCCCTCTCCATCTTGTAGGCTTCCTTCAAGTACTGGAAGACCACAATTAGGTCATCCCAAACCCTTCTCTTCTGCAGGTTGAACAATCCATTAAAGGAATTCTCTTAGCCCTTCCTGATAGAAGAGGTGCTCCAGCCTTTCCTATGGTGGGGAGGCTTCAGCAGGTGGGAATTCAGGTGGGAATTCAGTCATATAAAGGCATAACCTTTGGTACACCTTGTAGGCGAAAGTCTACAAAATACAGACGGTGGTGCTACCACTGAGGCCCAGCAGAAGTGACTGTGCTTTCACAGTTCCAGAGTGTTCCATATTATAAGAGATACATTAACCATGAAAGTAACCCTGAAAAAGTAAAGAGCGACACTGCCAGTAGGGACAACTAATACTTCTGTAATTGAGCCCTATGGCAAATTAAACAAATTAACAATATTTCCGTGGTATCATAGAACAGATCTTTCTATTGCATTTAATATTGCTCCTAGTGCCAGTGTCACAGCCATCACTGCATTTCCAGTAAATCCATCCTGACATTCACAAATCTGAGATAATTCAATTCAAAAATAGTATGTTTCAGTAGACAAAGTGAAGAAAAAAATAAAACCCCTAGTGCTTTTTCCCTTTTTCAGATATCTCAAGCACACTTTCTAAGTCTCAAAATGTGGCTATCTTTATAATTTTACACGTGTTGGAGAAGAGCAGGACTAAAATTGGTTTTTAATATAACATTATAGAGTCATCTGTAGAGTTAGGGTGGCTATTATGATAAAACAGTGAATTATTATCATAATTAAAAGCAAAAAGGCATTCATCTGTAGTGCAATTCCTTAATTCTACCATGCTTATCAATGCCACATTGATATGGGGTCTGATAATCCAAGACACTATGTGTTAATTTTGGTACCCAGCCAATGAAACGTTTTAGCTAGCACTTAATTTTAAACATGGATAGCTCCCTGTAAATCAGCTGTGGAATCAGCATTTACAGGATTACTTTTCAGATGTTTTTATCTCACGTAACTATGAAGAAAGTTTCTGTATTTTGCCTAGCTCCCTCAAGACTGTTAAAGAAAGGGTTACTGAAAAGGGCTCATATTATCCAGTTCTTTACTGAGAAAACACCACTCAATGGAAGAGATTATATGGATAAGAGCATCCCAGGACAGATTTGCATTTTATATTTTCAGTGTCCCCTGACAGAGAAGACAAAAGAAAGTAGACAAACAAGGATCCAGCACCTGCCTCCTTGCAGCTGTGTAGCTGTGACTCTGGACATAGCGAGTGCTCAGGTTTGCCTATGCACTGAAGAGGTTATGGATCTGCAGCCAATAACTCTGGGAGCCAACAGGCAGAACTCCCCAGCCAGAGTGAGCAGAGATGAGGCAAAGTCCCTTCATGGGCAACTGCTTGGGTCAGCAAGCCTGTGGCACAGACAGCCTCAACAGCTGCCTGCATTCTATCAGTTCATCCCTATTTGCCCTCTGTCAACCCTGAGACATGGTACAACTCCATTTGTCATCTCAGAGAAACATCCCATGTCAGAGGTGCCCAGCAAGGCTTGCAGAAAACCTCAGGAGGCCATATATCTGTTTTCCTCAGTTAGTGGAATGGGACCACTTCTGTTTTGTAAATACTGAGCTTTTAGGTTCCTTTATGTGACTCTGTCCTCTTTTCCCATTGCTCGACATCCATATCAAATGGCTTTTCCTGACTGTTGCAGTCTCTGGGCAATGAAGTCATCGGTGAGGGGTCATTGACTAAGCAGAGCTTTAGAAGAGTAACTTGTGCTCAGTGAGGCTATCTCAGTAGCTAGTCACTCTTAATTATCCTTAATTGCTCAGCATTGCTCATGGAAGAAATCACAGAGGGAGACAAGGCTATGGAACTTTTGTGACTCTGACAGAAGAGGATGCTGTGATCAGTGCCGGCATAGGATAGGGACCTCGGGAAATATAACAGGTACCGTGAGCAGCAGAAAAATTATCCAGGTGATACAAGAAGTTGTGGCAAGTCTTTTATTTCCACTCTACATGGTTTTAAAGGCATTTGCCTATTCTATAATGCCAGCCCTAAGGGCAGCAATTTAGGGCAACAAAGTGTCAATTTCTGAATATGTCAGGCATTAAAAATGTCAGTTTATACAAATATACACATATTTCTGAGATTTCAATGCAATAAACATAATGCAGATAGCCTTATGACGCCCCTTTAATTTCCTTTGGTCCCTCTGAACATTTGCCAAAAGATAAACCAATAATGGCTAAATATTACTTATGATCACTACTGGTGTATTATATTCTCTCCTTTTATAGAAGTGTGTCCTACAGTTATTACTCTGACAAAATTCGTCTTTAGAAACAATAAATCTCTTACATAAAGAAGGGGAAAGTGCACTTCCTACAGAGGTAATTGCTTTATATAACTTGCTGCTAATTAAATATTTACTTTGTGCTCTGAAAGTCCACTTCATTGTAACTTTGAAAAATAAAAGCCACAACCAGTTTTTCTGGTTGAAGAATTTTGTTTCCTGGTAAATAAAATTAAATTGTGCCAATAAAGTTGACACTGCGATTTGCTGGTGAAAACTATGTAGCCAACTATAACAGAGCAGAAAAGTATCACTCTGGAAAAGGACAATTTTTATTAGAGGCTAATCACTAGGTTAGCTGATTAAATATGTCAATAATCACAATACACAACCAGAGGTCTGTGTCAGGCTGCTTTAGCCCTTTATTTACCTATTTATGCTTACCATGTGTGAATTTGTGGTGCCCCTAAAACTCTGTCAGAGTTACCTGTGAGACGAATGAAACTCAAAGTGAAATCAAGATATCACTTTATTATCTGGGTTTTTGGAGGGTAACACTACAACTCTATTAGGAATTAATGTGTTCAGGACACATGGGTTGGCACTGAGACTGACAAGAAGGGGGCAGCCCATATCTCTCCCATGGAATCCCCTTTTCCTCCAGGACAGGGCAGCCCCCCCTTAAGCCTTTGTCCTTGGCCCAGGCTGACAGCCAGATCACTCCAGAGACAGACAGGGGGACAGTTTGACAATAGAGGCTATTGATTTTCACTGACAAACAATGTGTGCTGGCAATGCTTGTGTAGGTATATCCAGCATTACTTGATAAATTTTTCCTGAAATGCTAATTTTCAAAGTACTTAAAACTGATAGAGAAAACAGAGACCATTCATTAAATGCTTCACTATTTCAATGTGTATCAAGTTTTAGAAACTAAGATTTGTCAAAGCCACTTCTTGCTGCTTCCTCACAAATTCAAGATTTTCTTTGCTCCTTAGTTGCCAGAACCCTTTGCATCAACTACATTAACCAGAAGAATATAAATGTTCTCCTTTAGTTTTAATTTCCCCATTTCTACTGGCCCCTCAAGAGTCTAGGAGAAAAGAGCCAGTGCAGGCAAAGTTATGGAAAGCAGTATGGAAACAGTATTCATGCAAGTGAAAGGCCTTCAAATATCAGATATCCAAAACCAGGCCTACCTTAAAGTTTTATTCCCATCATTTTTTCATGGATATATTTAGATATCTCCAAAACTTGAAAACTTTTGGGCTAAATGCTGTTAAGAGCTGTTCATATGGCTACAGTCCCAGTATATTTCCTCCTTTCCTCCTGTCTCAAGAAGCAAGAAAAAAAAAACCAACATGGTATTTATCCATTTAGGCCTGAGATTGTTTCCTATCTACTGTTAAACTGCTTTTTGATTTTCCTGTGTGTTTTGTGACAAAATCAAATCATTAATGGGATATGGGAATTCTCATCCATGCTGGAGCTCATGAAGAAGATTTATCATTCAAGTGGGAGTTATTGCTACGTTTGCCATGTAGATAATAACAAAACCCCACAAAATTCCTAGTAAAAGAAAGCTTTACTAATTTAATAATAAGCACGCCACAGTGTATAAATGAGTAATAATGTCTGCAAAAGCAGAAACCTGCTTAACAACTTCAGCTTGTTTTGCAGCACTTTTTTGTTGTTGTTCATACAAGATAAACACAATTTTAGATAGTAGTCTATCTTGGCAGAGAGGAACAAAGTGAAGCCAATGGCTTGAAGCAATTGTTAAGAAGACAAAAGCATGAGGGAAGACTTCAGGTTACAACTTAACTGAGCCAAAAGATTGCCTTTTTTTCTTATTTTTAAGTAAGTATGTTTTATCAGTTTATGTTTAGATCAGCTTGACATAAAACACCACAAACACTTATGCTAATAGATTAATTCAGGACAAGATTACTTTTCTAACCTTCCTGCTCGCTTGCAGGGCTGAGCACACCATGAACTAATTGAAAAACAATACTTGAGTTAGTATTATATGAGTATAATCAACAACTCTTGTGAAAATACTTTTAATTTTATCCTCAGAAGCTTTTTGGGAGGATTTATTACAGAGCAAACCACTAGAATTATCTGAAACTCATCTTTGCTGATCAGCGTGCAGCCTTTCCAGAGATTCAGGAAGGCTGATTTCCTCGGGGAGGATGTCAACAAAAAATTGGCAGCATGTTCTCAGGGGAGTAGTGCTGAAGTGAGCACAGTTTGTACCCTATTTCATGAACCAAAGTTGATCCTTCATGTGTCTATGTCTAGTCCACTGGTCTGGCAAAAACCCTGTACTTTGTCACTGTGTGTTTGGGTTTCTTTATTCACAGATACTTGGATTTTTCATAGGAGGGAAACAGTCTTCAAGACTCTTAACATTTGCCTAAAGAGGAAGTAGTTGTTTACTCTGCAGAACTGTGATATAGAGTTTAACTTTCTACATCTTTTTAGCACTCATCATGAGAAATCATTTAAGGGTCACAAAGCATCACAGCTTCATTCCACTTACAGCATTATGTTCTTTAGATTTGAGCTCATTTATTATCTTCTATAGTTACAGAAAAACTGGTGTTCAGTAAACCTCCTTCTAGACTGGACAAAAACCCCACAAACCCAAACCAGAAGCTGTGCAACATTTTTTAAAGTGATTTATGACAATGTCTTTTGTCTCACAGTGCCGGAATACAGCCTTAACACACAAGATGACTGTCGAACACTATGGCTGTCTGCTAATTTCGGAACAAATTCATACGAGATTCACTAGCCATTCAGGAAAATTGTTATAATCTGTCTTTCTGGTTTTGGGGGTCTTAGAGGATGTGAAAGAAATGAGCCATCTAGTTCACCTTCCATTCAGTTAGGGAACGATAACTTATGGGTGCGTGTGCAAATTACCTGTCTTCCGTCCCCTGGCTTCCACTAATACAAGAATTTTTTAAAACGACAAAATAATAAACTAAGAAAATTACCTATAATGACAGTACATTACTTTCAAGCTGACTGAATTTTTCAGAAAATAGAGATAGCCTATGTTGCTGTATTTATTCATGAGCTTCCAGAAACCTGGTGGTTTGAAAGCAAAGCAACTGAGTTTCTCTAATGAACTGCATCAGTTAGAATAAGGGGGCAGTGCCAGAAGTGAGATTTTGAGAGCTCCCAGGGCACTTCAAATTCTAGTTACCTGTCAAGAAGAGACTGCTACATCCGAGCTGTCCTTTCCCTGAACCTAGTCACGTAGGTAGTACACTGCCCAGTAGTCAGGGTTATAACAAGAGAGACCATGACTTCAACAGCAAAACTACCTGGTTTGGTAACTAGTCTGCAATCCCCTAAGGCAGCCAAAGGGTGATTTTTCCAAACAGCTTTCATGTAGATCTGGAAAGCTGTGAAAAAGAGAGAATAGTCATTTCTTCAATCATTTTTAGCAGCTGAAGCTGAAGAGAGGCTGTTTAGGCAGTTAATAAGGTAGAAATAAGCTTTACTCTCAAAAGCCAAAATATCATCTTCCTGTGATTTGCAAGGCCTTTGTCTTCTAAGGGAAAGAGTAGTTCCAGCTTACTCAGCTTCACCACACAGGCAGATAATGGGGTGGTCCATGAACAGTGTCTTCCTGGGGACATGCACCCTTTCTTGCATTCTACAAAAGAACGTTCATAACTGTGGTAGCAACCTGAGGAGGAGGAGGAGGAGGAGATAGAGTTTGGGGCCAGTGGCTGTTGGCTCCCAAGATCTCATGGAAAAAGTTGTATACATTGAGAACAAGCTCAGAGAATGTCAAAACAGAAGAAATAGATAAAATCTGTTTAGATAACAAAATCTATATCTGAAAATAAAATAAAAATCAAACCTCAGAATTCAATGTCTGAAGATCCTGGGAGCAAACCAAGAGTGACTGGGTTACAGTGCTGGTGTGGCAGGGTAAAACAGCATTGATATAGCACAGCCCTGATCTGGCAATTCTTCTGGGGGAAAAAACCCCAACAACCACCCAACCAACACAAACAAACGAAACAAACAAAAGCAAAAAACCCTCCCAAAACAAACAAACCATAAAACCTCAACAAAACCCTAAAAAAAAATCCCTAATCTTCACTTCTTGAGGATCACTGGAGTCTGTTCCCTCAAAAATACTCCTTCCTTTAGGGAGTATTTGATGAATGAAGTTAAGCTTGTGTGCTCCTGTAGCTCTTGTCAGGATCATGCAGTGTTCTGTGCAAACAGGGTAAGACACAGTCTCTGCCTTCAGGGTTTTGCCTGCTCTTTGAAGGTGAAGTGTGGAGATTTGGCTTAGCAAACAAAGAAAAGGAAAAGGAAATCATGAAGCATGATGGCAACACTGGAGAGCTGCTCATGTGTCATCAAGGTAAAAATGGTTAATAGCTACTGAGGCTTTACCTCTCTCATAGATCTGTAAAATTAGAAGGAACCATAATGGACACGTTTTGCCTTCCTTCTTCACAAATGCCATTTCTGTCTGCTCCTGCACTGAAAGGAAATACTATTTCTTGCTCTATTAATCACTGTTGCAGTTGTTAACCCTAAGACTTGGATTAATTTCTTTGCTCAAAATTTCCTTGAAGGATTTCTGTGCAAATCTCTTTTTAGACTAAGCACTTGAATTTAAGCACTAGACTCCCATATAGAAGATGTTTAAAACCTCATCCCAGGAGATGCCTAACGCTGAAAGTATTTCTTTCCCTAAGCTCTTGTAGCACTGCTTGTGCTCAGTGGACACCAGAAGTTCAGCAGTGTTGAATACCTCAGAGCTGCTAAGGATCTGTGCAATCCCTCTCACTTCTCCACATCATAAATCTGAAAGTATGCCATTGAAAAGTGAAAACATCAACGTTAAGCTCAGAAAAGTGCTCTTATGCTTTAAATGGCCAACAGTCTGGCACATAGTTAGCAACTTCTGAGAAGTGTCTAGGCCTGAATATACTTTTCTAGCCATACCTTCCATTTCTTGTTGGAGCTCCTCCATTTGTTACTAGTTTTAAAGATGTATAATGGGTACATACTTTTTTATTGTAAAAAGAAAAGTGTAACTCCTGCTTATTGCTATTTGTTATATTGGGAAAAGGGTCTTTCTTACTGAAATTCTTCTTAAATATATATTTTACATAAATGTGAGATGTTTAGACATCATAACAATAAGCCTACATAGGTCTTTCCCGGAACATGATTTTATTGAGATATGATGAAGATCAGCATCATTTGGAAGTACATCTATCAACATGAGAGGTAAATGGAGATGAACTTATTACTTTCTTAGCTAATTTTTGATTAGATTGCACTTTACCACATAAGTATTGTGCAACAATTAGAGGATAAAACTTCCTTTAAAACAGTGCAGAGTGTGGATATACAAGCTACTGTTGTGCTTTATTTTCTTTGTGAAGAAATCTGAAGACCATGATAGTATTGCTACCCCTCTGTGTTATTTGCACCAGCTGAGAGTGCAGGATGTGAGTGAGAAGGTACAGAGCTGGTGCTACACAGGGGGAAACCAGTAGCATATTTTCTGAGAGCTGAGGTCCTGGAATTAATTTCCCTCCTTGGTCTGGACCAGACCAAATCTACTGGTAACAATGCACAAGTTTTCCTTGGGCATTTCAAAAAAAAAAAAAGGAGAAGAGCTTTTGTCCTATGTGTACTATTATACTCTTCCCATAAATTCTTGCTTCAAACTGCAACTTATAAGAAGAGATACGGCCTGACTGCCATGATAAGTGCACTGTGCACTGCTTTGCTCTTTTCAAAGCACAGTTCTGGTGTTTAATGTCTTAGTCCAGGAAAATGGAACTCCAAATCTCTTGCTGGTTTTGCTCTATACCACCCCGTTTTACATCATAACAATGTTCTGATGCAGCCATTGGAGATGTCTCAGGTGAGAGTGAACGTTAATCATTTTTCCTTTTAAAGGCACCTGTTCTCAGACTGAGGGGGTTTGGGGAATCAGGGGCTGATTTTCCCTCACCTGCACTGCAGATGAGCAGGCAGCCTTTATGAAATGCAGGCTCACACCACGCAGGCAGGCTTCTCACAGTAGGGTGCAAACCGGCGTCTGAAAGGCAGCTCTGTAGGCTATCCTCCTCACAGGTGCAGTAATGATTGCTCCAGCACTGTGATCCCTCACTGTGCAAAAGCCTGCTTTAACCTCTGCTTCCAAATGGTTTTAAGCTGCTGCCACATGTCAAGCACATAGCTGCTAAGGCATTGTTATAAGCACACATGCTAAATCCATTCAGCTCTGACAGCTCAAGCAATAAAAGCTGTACTTTAAAAGGGAGACTGATGCTGCTTACTGGTCCTTGCAGCCCTCATTATCCAAAATATGCTTATGGCAGAAGTGTTCTATGTGTAATTACCGGAAAAGAATGTCTGAAAACTCATTTTTTAAAGCTCTGCTTAATTATTTTATAATTATTATTGCAGGGTCATGAAGACAAGGTGATGTTTAGGCTCTACAGACAGGGATTTGCTATAGAAATGTGAAATGCCTCTTAAAGCTTCAGGAAAAAAAAATCATTATTTTTATGGCTATGATGGTGTTCTGCAGAAATCAATGGTCATGTTTTCCAGTGAGTGTCAATTCCCAGAGAATATATGGATGACCAGAATAACTCCTGCAAAACAAAAAGAAAACCTACCTCATCCTCATACACCACTGAAATCTCAGTAGAAAATATATTTGAAGAATTTATGAAGCTTGATGTGGTAGCAAGGACTCTTTGAAAGGCAGCCATTTAAATAACAGAAAATGTGTCATCAAGGGTTTTTGTAGGTATAGGGAAATTCTTGACAGATACTTTTTTATGTTATAAAAAATAATATGCATATTTCATATCTGTGATTATTCCTGTCCAAAACATAAAAATTATGACCTTGGTTAACAGTGGTAGCTCAAACTCAAAACATGCACAAATACAAGTCAGGACCTTATTCCATTGAAAGATCACATCTGTCTCTGTTTTTTTGGTGAAAACCTTTTTCTTTAATATAGACTGCTTTTACTGAAATCAGAGTCAGATGCTTTGATTTTCCTGTAGGGAGAATGAGGGAGTTTTGTGTATGTGTTTGTTGAAGCTTACTCATATGAAAATTTCAAATTAGCATAACTTGGATTTAACTTTGGTTTAGTTATATTCTAGGTGTACTGCAAGCTCACCAACAATGCAATATTCAGATATAAAAACACTTGAAATGAGTCATAAAATCTTCTGCCCTGTTGTCCATTTTCAGTCTTGGTGCTACAGACTTCACAAGTAACAGATTTTTTTTCCCTGTTTCCCTTTACGTTATGCCTGATAATCAGTACAAATAGTGATGCTGGCCAGACTTAGCTACAGAAGTGTCATTTTAACTTTGAATTCTATATCACTCAAATATCCCACATTTGATTCTACAAGGTTAAAATAATGTGTAATTTTTGTGTAGCTGAGTGAAATTTGGCAGCTTCAGGATTTCAGGTTTTAAGGAAAAAAGAGAGTATGACAGAATAAATTAGGTTTGAATTCCAGTCTGTAGATATGAGGTCTTTTCTAATATGTATACTGAGATTCAGATCTAGTCTGTAGTCAGTACATGAAGGATTGAAAGAGTTGACTTCAACAAGAAGAAAGATGAAATATGTTATAATTCTTAGACTTTGCTTACTTGAATCTGACTGAAAAATAAATCCAGTTACATAAAAGATATTTTTTGAGAACAAATGGAGCATTCAAGCTTCCTCTGAAGTTAATCCTAGATTTTTGTCTCTAACCATACACTTCTCAACATCCCTGTTCCTCTACGAATTACAGATTCTTGCAAGTAAGCAAGACTGGACGTGATCTCCCATCCTCAATAAAGAAAAATAAATTCCTATTATTGCCCTAGCTCATTTGGAGGTACTTGGAAAAATTGCTGCTTCAGTCATATCTTTAGGTCTCACATGAAATTTTCCATTAGTTCACTAGATTCTTCTGTTAATCACTAAAATTGGATTTAAAATTTTAAGCCTAAATAAAATCAAATTATGCAGGAATAACTCCTACAAATGACCAGTTTTCTGCAGAGCTAACCCTTGTGAGCAGGACAATTCCTGGAGAAGACAAATTTGAATAACTGTGTTTGCATAATAATGCAGTGCTGTAAGAAATTCTAGACACCTGCACTAAATGCCTAGGAACACCAGCTTTTCTGGATAGCTAATGCAGATACAGTTTACTCTAGAGTAGAGTAGCAAAAGGACTTTGGCTCTTGCTCTTGATTATGTGGAAGGAAAGCTGTATAAGTCAATGAGTTACATCTGGTTGGAAGGTCTGACGCTTGGCACTGTAGGTGTGGGCAAAAGTGGCATTTCCATAGCCCGGCTGAGTACTTGGAAGCACCAGATGTCCCCAAAATACAGACTGCAAGCAGTCTGTCTTGTCCACTTTACCCCGCAACACAAAGCTGCATAGTGCAAATCCCTCCTTTCCAAGCAATGGGTCAAAGAGTATGGGATTTAGCTCCTGCAAGAGATGAGGAGATGAAGGGAAAAGAAGGAAAAAAGAGGACACTTTGCAAGAAAGAGCTTGATTGTACCCTTTACATTAAGACAGAATAATTCAAATTTGTTTCCACCTCTGAGAAGTGTTCCACCAGTCCTTCTCCTGCTCATTCTGCTGATTCTATCAAGCTGTGGAGTGTTTTTTGGAGTAAGTATTAACCTGACCACTGAAATGCATTCTCTTGATAGTCTCACTTTCTTAATTAATGTTATCTACAATTATTTTAATGCATTATTTAATCAAAGCCACTTCCATCAGAATCTTTCAGCATATTTTGATAGAAGAACTCTCAAAATATAAATTTCTCTTTTTTTTATTCCCAACAGTGGGAGATGCCTCCCCTTTTGCATTTTGAAGTGATTCCCAAGTAGCATATTAGCAACCTGGAAGAAGCTCCATTAAAATTAAAACAAATAGTCTTCTTACAAGTTGAAAAGCATATATCTCCATTTAGTAACTCTGGTAAGAGTGCAGATAAGGCAATGGAGCTGCACTGGATTTATGCTTATGTAGCAAACCCAAATTCAAATGCATGAACAGGCTGCTAGTGCATTCCATGACTGAGGGTATAGTAACCCGCAGACAGTCCTTAATCCACGTTAAGTGGTGTGTTGCTTACATTTTGGTTTATGTAAGGGATTTACGTAAGGAAAGGGGAAGTCTGATTTCAAATCATTCTGTTTCTGATTGTCTCTGCAAAGCCAACAGAAGCCTTGTATTTCTCAACAGAAAGATGCACGCGCACTTTATCACAGTAGTGACCTTTCCATGTTATTTTTCACTGCTGTCCCGGTGAAGCTGACATTCCAGTTCTAGCACTGGCTACCTGTTCACAGCGTTACACAACACCTGGGATTGTGGGCTGGAAGGGGACAAGGGTGGAAGGAAAAGACACATGCAAAACACAATGCATGGCAAAATAAACAATATATATATATTTTACCTCAATAAATAAGATTTTTTAAAGAAAATCTGTTGGAGTGATTGCTGGAAAGTAAAAAGAAGTGGGTGCCAAAAGACTTGAGCTGTGTATTGTGCTCAGGAAAGGGTGGAAAGCACACAGAAGGATGGCAAATGAAGGGGAGGAAGGAGGAACAGGACAGTGTTGTACGTTTATGGTCTCACCGTGGATTCTTTGCCTTACAAGGGCTATGGACAGTGAAGTACCTTTATGCTTGAACACACACTCTGCTATCTCTGTGAGGGTAGAACTCTATTGTCCCTGGTCCCTGTTTCATGATAGCAACCCTGAATCTGGCCCCTCAGTCACTCAGACATCTCCTCAATGCCAGCTGTTTCTGCAACCCACTTGGGACTCAGGAGCAGGAGCTCTGAGGTGAGCTCAGTATGATATTATCATGACTCTTGAGATATCTGGTATTTTCATTTTAGCCACAAGTCCTGAGTCTATGTCAGTCTTAACTTTCAGCTAAGAGGAAAATCTCCTTATAGTTGCAGAGAAAAGCTTAAAAATGTACCTTTAGTGAACTTCACGTTTCACATGAAGAAAAGGAAGAAAAAGAAATGCTTTTAAGCCAATAATCTTTGGGTGTTTGTGTATTTAGATTGGTTTTACTTGTCAGTCCATTTCCCTTTTGTTTGGAAATCAAGGAGAATTTATTTTGGAGTGTAACTTTATAACAGTACAGCATAATACACACCACGTGTGGTTTTTTGTACAACTATCCAACGTATTTAACATCTCTCATTATGATTTTTTAAAGGGAGGACTCAAACTGTTGTTGGATAAGTAGCTCTGTTGTCAGAATTGCCCAGAAAAGCAGAGAACAAAGTCCTGTTGTGCAGCAATCTCCAGTGACCTCATGAGTGACATGCTGTAATTACCTCGTGAAAAAAACGTGCTCTCACAGAGTCTCTGCTCACAGATGCTATGAAACACTTTTGCATGAAGAACCTCATGGTTTGTGTGAAGTGGTAGAGATTGCTGGTTTTAAACACTATGTCAATAGGACTAAAGAAAATTCATCTCAGCAGGAGAATAATTACTTCTGTTTATTCTAGGACCGGGAAAAGTATTTCTAGAATTCTGGATTGCTGTTAGTGAGCTGATTTGATCTTTTGTATGTTCAAAAAGTGCTCCCTTGAGGAGTTATGTGGGATAAGTCACATACAGTCACAAAACAAGCTGACTCTCCTGTCCTCTACCAACTGGAAGTTAAATAACTGGCCTTTTGTTTTCTGCCTACTGGAAAACATCCGTAACCTTGTCTCCTGGTACACATTTCTAACCTAAACTATGTATTCATTAGTTATTGCAGCAATTGTCAACTTCCTCAAACACTGAAATGGTTGTGAGGAATTCACCTATTCTTGTATGAGAGCCAACTCTCATGGACAATATCCAAAGGATTATTTATACACTAACTGCACAACATTCATTTTTCTTGTGTTCTCTCCTTAAAAAATTCAGGAGATGTGACGCCTGGAAAGGCCTAAGCAGGAGTTAAGAGATCATTCCTTTGCCATGCCTCCTTTAAATACTGTCCTGACATTTCCCTAAGTAAATGAGTAAAACTGCACTTGTCAAAGTTAGTTTTAATTTCAATTGATACTAGTATGAAATATGAGAGGAAAATAATTAGTTATTTAGTTCCAAAGCGTATTTCAGATAGAGACTGTAAAAAGAACAAGGCTCTGTATTTTTAAGATAAGTTCCTGATTGAGGAATCATTCATTCTTTCTGTGGAAAAAGGACAGACTATGAAATTAATGCCATCTTATACAACCCAGTCAAGATCATTGACTTCGGCCTTAATAGAGGTTTCTTTGTTTTTTATAAATAGTGAGGTTTATTATCCAATGGTCAGAGCTAGAAATCTGCTCCTCACCAAAACACATTCATCACAAAGCCTAACATTTTCTGTGGAAGAAAGCTGGTTGGATGCTGAACCTTCTTGATGTTTAGATATATGAACCTCAAGAGCCTGCAGGGATACAAAAAGATAGCACTGGGCAGGGTCAGATATACAGGTAGTTATCATTTTCTTGGTGCTTGTTGCAAGTTATACAGTTGTTGGTAAGCATGAGATTGGACCAGGTGTCTGTGAGAGAGTTAAACTCAGGTGCAATTTCAAAACCTGGCCATGGTGACGTTGGGCAGGAGGAAATGATACCCCATGGTGCTGGCGGCGCCTGCTTGCACACACGCAGGGGTGGAAGTTGGTGTCTGATTCTGAGACAAAATTAATATAACATTTCACACAGGAATGTGCTGCCCTTTTTATCTTCTTCCTTACTCGGTTTCCCACCTTCAGTCTAGCCTCAGTCTTTAGTGAAATGCTGCAGCCTACCAGCACTCGGTCTGTGTTTAAAAGAGAAGACAGTCCTTCATTATTTCAATAGGTGATTGTGCTTTTCTGTAATCAAAGCTAATAGAAGTAGCGCTTTCTTAGGAGAAAGAAAAATGGCTTTGTAAGACAGAAAGACAATTATTGGAAGATTTTTAAGAGTTAATGTTTTCCTAAATATATGCATCTTCAATAATATTCCACCATACTCTTCTTTTCGGCTGCCTTGACTATTCTGAAGTCACTCACAAATGAGAGGATCTGGGGGAGGACAGATCTGCAACACTTCGTAGCTGGATCATAAATAGTCTGCAGACTGCAAGTTGTGAATCTTATCATTACGCAGTTGGTCAGAGAAGTCACTTGTTGCATTTTAGACAACTCACAATTTCGTTTTTTGGTAATTTTTTCTGACAAATTGTTATCAGAGCTTCTTCCTAGCTTAATGGTAATTACTATGTAGGTGTGCACGTGTGTATGTGTTTGTGCCTCAAAGATGCATATATATTGTATATATGAATAGAAATTACCATTTTGTCATCATCTCAGGATGTTAGAGTATTTTGGCTATGGTTTTATCCTCCAGCTGTAATATGCCCCTTTCAGAGTAGAATTTCAAGCCTTTGTGAGAACTCCTACGAAGTCAGGTCCTCTGTAGACCAAATATTTTGATGTCGGAATGAATAAAGCTGCCCCCAAACCTCCACAATCACTCTTGCAGTTTCCATCAGCATTTCAGCCAAGGTGCAGGCACTCTGGTTCACCACTTAGCTCTTTCCAAGGACACTCAATTTCAAAAGTAATTAGACATAACCTTCACAAGATCTCTTTTAACTTTACCATTTGCATAAGTGATAAAGCGTAAAAGGAGAGTTAATTTTGAGTAAAGCATCCAACCTGAACACAACCCTCCTTGGCTAATCTTTTCTTACTGACATTTAACATGTTGCTGTCCCTCATTCAGTACCTCCAGCAGCTCCCTGTAGTTTGCAACAACCAGGATAAAGTTCTTATAGTCAAGTAATTCCTGTCCTTTTAGCATTCCATTTTTAATGTTGGTGTCTGTTCCTGACCCTTTTCCCTATTACAAACAAGTTCTTCTATCTATAAGCTGTCTGTGATCATGGTCCTCCATGGGTTTTAATGCAGTATGAAACACTGAGAAACCATCTAGAGAGACAAGACCCATTTAAGCATTTGGAAATGAGTTTGAGGTCTAACAGAAAGAGCTTCAGAGAAATCAGAAGTCTATTCTCTAGACCTTCACAATTTTTTCCCTATATGTTGCACCTATGTGTTAGTAGTTGGATGACAGCTGGAAGCATGGGAGACCACAAGAGGAGACACACCATCGTATTTTTAGGTGATCTACTAATTTATATTCTGTCACTGACTTAGTATTTTCAAAAGATACTCTCTTTCTTAGATAAAATGCAGGTCAGATATGAATTGGGAAAAAGAATAAAAGGCATGATCTTTTAGCAAATAGGTTTTTATTTCATTTGCAATCTATGTTAGAAATGTCTATTTTGGAAAATACTCTGAGGAAAGATGAATAATTGTGATGCCTGAGCAGATTCCTGGCCTGTTGACTTGCCTTCAAAAATCTGAAGGTCAAAGCTATGAATGTGTTTTCATATATATAAATAGAGATGTATAGAGATGCTCTAATACAGTATAAATATCATCTAATAAAATTATTTCTGCTTTTAAAGGGGACAAAAAAGTGCTTAAGTTCTGCCTCTCCTTTTTTATTTTCCTCTGCTTCATTTTCCTTGTATCTGCGGTACAGGACTCAGAAGTACAGCAGATCCTGGCAGCATCAGCAACTTATTGTCATAACCAGTAAAAGCCTTAAATCATATGGACACTAGCAAGAAGAATGTTCTAACAGGAGAGGCTCTGTAGAACAACACAGATGGTGTAAGGACCTTTGTCTGCATGCAGTCACTTTACTCCAGACCAATTTAGTATGACTCCATGAGATGATCACCAATTAGCAGCTAAAATTTATTGTGTGATCCCAGAGAGTATCTTTCACTTCAGTGTTCACCTGAAGAGTTCATGCCTTCTGAGAACCCTCTGCTATGCCAACCAAGGTGCAGTCAGAGAACAATTGCAAAATTCACTTGGAAAACATCTTCCTGAGCCAAACTAAGACAGTCATGTGGATGCATCCTTAAATACCTATGTTGAAGTTCAGTATTTGCCCTCCAGAAGAATGTACACAACTCTGCTTTGTGTGTCTAGGGGTCTCAAGAAATCATCTGATCTGCTTTCTTCCCCTAATGTAAGATTAACTGTATTTTTCCTGGTATTTTCCAGCTTGCCTGTAGAGATGTTCAAAAATGGAGATTTATCACTTCCCACATAATCTATTCTAGTTTGTTCCTTCTTGGATATTACTTGCTTTACAAACACTTCTAATGAAGATTAAGCTGAGTCTTCCTTCACACTGTTAAATCCACTTCTGCTCATCAAATCCACATAGACACAGATTGTCCTGCTCCCTTTTGCAATAAGCTTCAGTATCCTTGAAGACTATACATTGCCTGGAGGGAATTTAATTTGTATATTTGTATATATATGTATGTACAGATATGTATGTATTCCTGTATTTTAGCTTAAACAAGAAACATAATGAACATAAAATGAACACTCCTATTCATCCAAGCAAAGATGTGGAAAACAGGAGCAACTCTATCCCTTGATAAAATAATTATGTATCATAAATTTTAGAGATGTATCACACATTGACAAGGTTCTGTGATTTCTTTTGGTGTTCATAAGATTTCTATGGTGGGACTTTTTTTTTTAAAAAAGAGCATTCTTGGGTTTTTTATTAAAAAAAGTTGGTTTTCCTTTTTTTTTCTTTTTTTAATCTGATCTAGCACCTATCAGACATGATGAAAACAATATGCTGTCTTCTCAGCAACATAACTAACCTCTTTTTCAACTATCTTCCTACTAGTGTAGGCACAGCGTTTCTGACCATTCTGATTTTCTTGTCCTTTACTCAGAAAATTGCACCTTCATCAATGTAGACTGAGGCAGATAGATGCTCTAAGGATATTCTGCTGGTAAAGGAATGTAAGTCTTGGCAATGTTTGTGTGTATCAATGGTTGACAGAAAGTCTGAATTGCTGGTGACATCCCTGAGAGTAAACGAGCAGAGAACTCAGTGTTTAGACTCCAGCCCTTTGGTTCCTTTAATTCTTACATGTGAAAGAAAGAGGTTTGATACCGGTTTTAATACTTTAGCCTGTGGGCTGTTGAAATAATTTTTAATTTACTACAAGATGATTCAATAAGTCAGTGTATTATTGACCAGATTTAGTATTCTATATTGTACCTCTAATGTCTCTTAATGGAATTAATTCATTTTTTCTGCTCTCTGCCAGGAAATGAAGACAAGGGATGAAAAATATTCTATTTGAAGTTTGAATAATTAAAGGAAGATAATTTAGTGAGAAGTTCAATTTTTTACATAGTTTGTTGCAAGAAAAGGGAATCAAAAAAATGTCTAGCATAAGGAGGATTTATTGAAGGGTTTAGTTTCATCTATAATCCCTATATTTTTCTAGGCTATTATATGCAATTAGTACAACTATAGCAATTTCCCAACTGACTTCATTTTTATTTAACTGAATTGCAGACAATGCCATGAACTCATATTCCCCAAAACTAGTAAGATTTTTTATTTAATACGAAGCTTTACAGAGTTAAGCCACTTCACAGATGGCTAAATAACTGGCTAATCCTGCATTATAATTCTGTGCCAAGTGATAACATTAATAAGAGGAAACCCAGTAAATTGCAGCTGATAATAATTATGGCAGCTAGGAGACCAAGTGTTTCCTTATAGCGTTGCTGTTACAAATCTAATACTCCTGTAGCCTCTCACATGGAAATAAATGTATTGGCATGAGAGACTGGTGTTTTGTGTTGCTGCATTACACTGTAACATCTAAATTTCTGGTAGTATGCAATCAATATATTTACTTCTCCATCTCCTTTGTCAAGTTCTTGTCAGAAACAAAATAGTTTGAGCATTATACGGAGTCATTTTTGGAACAAGAATAGTTATAAGCATGAGAGAAACTAGTAAGTTTAGTGCTAATGCATACATGGTGATTCATGGCAATTTCAGCTGATGCATTTTACAGTTTCTTTAGAGCTGCTGGACAGAATTCTGCAATGAATGGATTCCTGGATTATGATATTTTTAGAAACCTTTCGTAATTTAAATCACATTGCCTTCACATACCCATTCAACATTCTTCATACTGAAATGTTTGCCCGTGGGTGTAGCAATCTTCATTTGACAACTAAATTTTCAGTTTTGTTTTTGTTCAGGTGTAAACAAGCAGAGAAATTGATTGACTTCTGAAGCATAAGTTCTTCTCCATATCAAAAATAAAAATATGTCACTTTATTTCTCCACTGCATAGAAGAAATAAGCTGAGCAGCCTTGACATAGAACCATAATTGGCAAATTAAGCTCATGTACTATACTCCTACTGGTTTTCATCCCACATGAAATCACATGCTGCTACTTCTAAAAACCTGTTTTCCAAACAAGTTTTGAGATATGAAGGTGATAAAAAAATCCAAACTCTTTTAGGGGAGACATACTTCTTCTGAGAACATGCTCAAAGAAACTGATCATGATCCCATAGTTCAACTCTATTTTATATCAGACATTAAAATAAATTTGATAAAATCAGCAGAAAACCCGAAATATTCAGAGTGGCTCCTGATTTCTTGTGTCTTCCTCTGAAAATCCAGTTTCTTGGCATCTTTGCTTTACTGGAGACAGATATAAAGTGCGATTCTTCATCCACTGTCTGTCTGGAAGGCCTAACCCATATCATGAAAATGTGAATCAAGGAAAGCTATTAATGCAAACTGTCTTTTGATGGCAAAAACCCAACATGTTTCCAATTTCCTTGTTCTAATATGGATTAGAACAGTAGAGAACTCTAAAGGAGATTGTGATGGAAGCTAGATGGCATGTGAGTTCCATGAGCAGAGACATTTTAATTGAGAGAGGAAAAAAATTAACCTACCATTATATTCTTCTGTCCTGTGAGAAAGTGGAGATTGGAGTTGAAAGCTGGTGAAGGTAACATCAGAGAATCATCAAAGTCAGAGATGGGGTAAATTTCATCCGGACACAGGGTGGTAAGACACAGCAGGAGACTCTGGCACCAAGGGCAGGGAGAGACTGTTTACTGACTTCAATGGATTCACAGCAGGTTCTTGCTCGGACTGGTTCACTTTTTAAAGCGCAGAAACAGCAACGTGTGTGGGAATAGATACTTAGCAGGCTGCTCAAGTATAGGTATTAGTGTCAGCCCAGGAATGCTCACTAAATGAATGATTCAGTGTGTGTATCATATCTGCTTGCCACACTGCTGAGCAGCATCTCCTGGTGCAATGCTGGAGCAAAAAGAGAGTACGCTTTCCTTTTGAGAGTAGAAGAAAAGAAAATTCGCTTGGGTTCAGGAGGTGATATATTGCTTTTGGTGAGCCTGACCTGGCTCACTGTATCTAGTTTTCAGATACCCTTTAAGGAATACTGTACTGGCTTGGCAAAGAATATTCTGCTTTTCAAAGGTGACTTAGCATGCTGGCTACATGAACAAGTGAATGCCTACTAGTGATATGGAGTTTTAGGGTTTATGAGAAGTATTAGCTACCAATTGGTAAGAGTTTTGAGCAAATTCAAGGCAGTTTGAAGGAGTTCACCAACCTTTCCAAACACGTTCCTATCAATGGAGGTGAGTTTTGGTACTACACATTTACCAGAGGTAGGTGTGTGCCTAAATGAATTTGATGTAGAGCAGGTAAACTTCTGAAAATTGTTCCTTAGTTTCTGTCACTATAACAGCTGGGTACATTGCAGCCTAAAGCTGATTTACTGTCCAGGGACATTACTGTCATGATCAGTGTTGTAAATTTTAGTCTCCATGTCACAAGGGTACATTAGGACATTCTGTCTCATCCCATTTTCCAAAACTGAAAATAATAAACCACTGAAAGATACTAAAAGTTGTGGGGGACTACCTATCACCTGACCCTACCTGGTATAGTCCAGAAATGCAAACACATAATTTATCATGGAATAATTTCCTGAAATCCTGTAGTCATGCAAGAAGCACAACATATTTGAGCAATACAGTCCTCTGGTATTCATTAATATGATTTTTCTCAGTAACATTTGTACCTAGGTGAATGTAATTGGGTGTTTGTGCAAGATGGCAACATTTAAGTAAGAAATAAATTTTAAAAGAGCAAAATGCAATTAATCTGCAGCATATTTTGCCATTACAAGTATTCTGCAAGAAAATTAATCTAACCTTTGAAGCTTTTTCCTGGATTGTGATAGTGCCCCCTAAGGGGAAAACGACATCCTTTTCCCTTTTGTCAAGGCTGTGAAAAGTCTTCTACCACAGCAGAGGTGGTGCTGCCACTAGGATAATGTATATGCTGGGCCACATGCGGGCAGCTGTCACCACCAGTCTGAAAGCTACCACGGATCTAATTAACACGGTAATGGGTTTTCCACTCTTATACTCTCTGAGTGACAGTTTAATAAGGAACTCCACAGTGATTCTGTAAATCAGAATCAAAATTCATCTTAACAAGATACAGCTAAAGGGTTCCAAAAATTAATTCTGAGGAATTCAGTATGTAACATGTCCAGTGTATAAACATTAACATTTATTTACATTGACCTATTTTATTATCTATATTTGAAAATCTTTCCATGAGTATATGCTGACCATTTCAGAAGGAAGCACATATTTATGAACGTTAGGTGAAAAGAATGGAATCTGTATAATTTATGAAATTGTCTAATAGCAGGAAAATATTCCACAAAGATAGCTTTGCACTGCAGACAGCTACAGAATCAAAAGCCTTTAGACCATTGGTATTCCTCAATTTGGCCTCAATTTAGTACTTAATATGTAAATTTAATATCTGTATAACAGCTCAATCAGAATTAATTGAATCCCGGTGCTTCAAATGAAATAACTTGAAAGTAAGCCACAAAGCACAAGCTTGTTGACTTTTAATAAGGTCCATTTATGTTTTTGAGTGAATTAGGACCCAATCCAATAAAGCAATTTTGAGCACACTTTGAAGTAGAACAGGTGTTTAAAAGCCTCATTGAATTATGATTTTAAGGGCACAAAGGATTAAAAATTATAGTTTTCTTTTAATGCAGATTGAAATTATAATTCCTAGGTACTCTTAATTCCAGGATAGAAAAACATTAAATTTTTCTCAGGCCTTTGCATCTTTGATATGTTTACTTTTTATTTGTCTTCCATGGATAAAATACTTAAATACAGACTTATAGGAAATATGAACCAAAGTAAATCAAAATGTCTAGTTCCAATTCCAAAACTTCTAAGGAAATGGAAAGACATAACCAAAGACATACATATTAAGGAGAAAGCAAAATTAAATGCTTTTTAAAATTGAATGTTGAGCAGGTTTTATTAAGATTTTTAATCTATGAAATTGTCTCTGTTTATATATTGCTACAAAAACTTTTTCAATATTTCCATAACAGGGAATATTTGTAGTATTTTTGAGTTTGCAGCAGTCACTTAACTGTTCTAATGGATCTGCCTATTGTGCTCAAATATTTTTAAATCCACTTATTATAGGCAGCTTAGTTGACACTTGTAGTTCTAGAAATCAAACACTCCTTTGTCTGTTATTATCTAGCCTCCTAATGCAAAATCACCCTCAGTATTCAAGTTAGTGCAGGCATGGACACGTGTGCACACACACACACACACACACACAATAAAAAGGTTCACTGTGCTGAACAAGTAGCTAGAGGCAAGGTAACAACACAGGCTAAACAAAGGAATTGGGTAGAAATAAGTTTATTGTGAAAGGATATGAGAGTTACAGAGGCTGTTATCTCAGAAGATTGAATCCTCAGCCATAGCTGAGGCTCATATCTGGCCATAAAATTGAACTAAAGAGAAATTGAAATAGAAGAGATTCGAGTGGCAAAGTGTCACACAGTATATAATTAGCCAGTGAAATATTTGCTGCAACTGTAAGCCAGAGTAGGTAATGTCATTCTGATCCTCTGAAACCCTTAAAAGAGTAATCATCAGTGGAAATATCTAATAACAAACAGTAATAGGGACATAGCTAGACATTGACTGCCCTGCAAGTTCTTCCAATTAGCAACAAAGCTGTAGGGCATTCATAATGGAGAAATTCTACATATTATTTCAACCAGGAGGAAAGAATTCTGAGGCCATCAGAGCAGAAGATAACTTGGGTATGAGTGAACTTAACATTGTAACTTCATGACCCTAACAGAGTGCACCAAAAGGGACAGAATGAAAACAACAGCTTTGAGAAAAGCAGACTTCAATGAGATCAGAGAATTGGAAGGAAAGAACTTTTCAAATGGCTTGTATTAGGAGAAGGTGTAAAATGGATTAGTAATATACAAGAATATCAAGGGCACTGAGCTAAGAAACTGTAATCTCATTGTCATTTTAATCACAAAGTGAACAGCATAAAAAACAGACCCCAGGTCAAACTACTGAGGATGGGTGCAAAAATGCAGCACTACAATTAAACTTTGGGATAGAAAAAGTCAGAAAAGGAAAATTGTGGAGAAAATGAATTGCAACAGAAACCAGTCACAAGTAAAGACTCCAGAAGTACAATTAAACCAAGAGAGATCATTAGTCTTCTCCTGCAGAGACTGAAAGTGATTGACATACGATGCTGAAAATTTCTAAACACTTAATGGCTTTTTCCACTCTCGCTAAAAAGCTCATTTGCTATCATAGCTAATATTAGGCATGAAGGATCAAGATTTCAGCCTGGTATAGCAAGGAACAAATTGATACTTGACTTAATCAGATGTTTTCAAACTGCCTTCATCTGATTTTTATTTTTTCCCCAGAGCACTGAAAGAATTCATAAATAGAAGCTCAGTGTTAGGATATGTCTGAGAAGTTATGACAGATGGATATGAAAAAAATAGCAAAAGGCAAAAGTGGTGCATTGCTTTATAAAGGAGGAGCTTGAAAATTGCAGATACCCTAACTCCCGCTGCTGAAAAAAACATG
The DNA here is from genome assembly GCA_013400975.1 of Atrichornis clamosus. NCBI lineage: Eukaryota > Metazoa > Chordata > Aves > Passeriformes > Menuridae > Atrichornis > Atrichornis clamosus. Next base: position 70,275 of record WBMZ01002233.1, on the reverse strand, counting down.
GAACCAATAAGCAAGAAAACTGTGAACACACTGAGTAAAGCAGAGGAACGAATAACCATCAACCCTTGTGTCTCAGGAATGAATCATGCCTAACTAGCTTCATTTCCTCCTACAAAAGGTAAACGCCTTATGGATAGAGGAGAAACTTTACATGTCATATCGCAGTTCCAGTAAGGTTTTCAACACAAGTTTGTGCACCTTTCCTGGAAGGAATATGGAAATCATGGTTTAGGTAAAAATGCCACAGGTAAATGAAAAGCTGAGCAGTTTCCATTCTCAAAAAGGTCTCTGCAGGATACAAAACTATTAAATGTTTGTATGAATGACCCAGATAAGTGAACAGAAGGTATACTCATTAAGTATAAAGGGTCACCAAGGCATGAAGACTGTAATTATTATAATGAAATTAAAAGATTTCAGATTGTCAGATTTTAGATGGGGTCAAGAAAAACGTGCTATTTTTGTAGTGCAAGTTATTACATATAGACAGGAATAAGCAGGGTAAGATATTTACCGAAAAATGCCTGCAAAACAACTTGATTTAGAAAGAGAACAAGAATGAGTAACCTTTTTTGCTGTTAAAGGTGGTGGTGGTGGGGAGAATAGAGAGAAAAAAGCAATTTCCATGCTGAAAATTTGTGCCTATGACATTTGAAGTAGATTTTCTCTGATCTCTGCATAACTGTGATATGGTCTTAGCTGGAATATTACAGCCATCCTTGGATGCTAAAGCAAAAATTCTTTGATCAAATGAATATTGTTTGGGATGAGAACAGATGTAGAAAGCATGATGTGCAGGTAAGTATCAAAACTACTGGGTTTGTATAACTTGAAGAAGGCAAAAGCAAAATGAGAAAGTGCCTTTCTTCAAGTATGCAAAAAATTACTCAGAATATAACAAGTATTCTGTTCTATTTGTCTGTGGCACACTGCATTAAAATATTTGGCTTAGTTTACAGCTTGTAATTTAAAAATGCTTTTTAAGTTACAATGAATGCAGGATCATTGCTGCAGCCAGAAGGGGAGAGTGTGGTGGCTTTGCTCAGCTTTTGCTCACATTTGCAGTCCAAGTTTTAAAATTACTTCTTGTGTAATCATTACACAATCATTACACTGAGTCCACAGTAAGCCAAAATTCTATACCTAAAAGGATAAAGAAGAAATGCAATGGAAAAGTAAAATCTACACTCTGCTACATTGTCTGACTTGTTTTCTTTCTTTTTGGTTCACCTAGGGCTTAATAATCCCTTTTATATTAAAGAAGATTGAGATTAAAACCTCACATTTTTTTTCTTTTATGGATTTCTACAAATAAATAAAATCTAATAACTTCCTTTTCATGGCTATACTTCAGTAAGTTTGAAATGTGTTCATGTTCTTATATTTTATCTTTTTATATTACTAAAAGTTTGATCAAATATCTATGTATTGGACTTCTGTACATTAAAATACTCGGCATATGTTAGAAAATTCAAGATAATTTTAAAAATTGATTGCTATTCAAATGTTTAAACTTTTCACAGACTTCTTACCACAGGTATTTAACGTTTTCTTTGAAGTCACTCTGAAAATATCCCATAAATTATAGGGCTTATTCTGTTGAATTGTGCACATAATTCTCATTAGCACCACTGGGAATTACATATGCACATCAAAGGAATAAAACATTTATTTGCCTAACAAAATTAGAGAAGATGTTTAGAAATGTAACCTTAGGAGTGTGTCTTGACTATGCTTGACTATGTTTCACTATCCTCAACAGGACTATAAGACTTCCCTTACTTTTAATCTTTTTCAGATTTAAGGGCAGTTCAAAAGGCTCTCATTCAGAGGAATAGTATAAAATGTACATACATATACACACACACACACACACACGCGTATCTCAGCTCTCCTGAGAGATACTAAAAAAAGTTCTAAACTGCCCAAGGGTACTAAGGCACAAAACAGTTGTGGTCAGAAATGCAGCTACTTCAGTGACCTGCGCTGTAATTCTAGTCCTCAGTCTGGGATTTGCAGAGGAGTGAGATACTTGGAGTGCAGAAACCCACAGAGTCAAGCTACGCATTGTTGCTAGAATCCCTGTGTAAGTCGAAGACGTTGAAGATCTTAGTTCCGTTTGTGCTTTTACGTATCTCCTCACTGTACTGTGAGTTAGACACACTGCTTACGCATGTTCCTTTGACATGTTGTGGTGACACACTTCTTTACTCCTTTTTCTTGTCTCTCGGTGCTTATAGCTGCCCACAATGGAAAATATTCATGCCCTCTACTGTAGGTACCTACATTTGGTTCAGAGCACTTGAAGTTACATGTCTTGCTTTCTAGACTATCAGTGGAACAAGTAAGGTAGCTCTGACAGATGTTCCCCCAAGGTAGACGACAGCACAGTGTATGACCAGTGCCTGCAAAGGTACAATACTTCAGTTAGACACCTTAAGGTATGGGGTAATTGTATCCTCCTACTTGCTGCCAGGTTGTTGTCTCTTAATGAAATTCCACCTTAGAAATTAGCAATAGTATGCTCTGAATTTCATCCCTAAGCAAGTTCTTACGCCTACCAGCTGGCAAGTAGCTCTGAAAGTCTGGGCAGCTAATGGACTCAACATTAGAGATTGTTCTCAGCAGTGCTTGTACAGCTGTTTATGACACATAACCTGATGGCTAGTAAGAGCATCACACCTATCAGCTGGATCACAATCAGCAGTTCTAACACATCTGTTCTCGCTTTATAATTATATTGACTTAATTTCCTTCTGTAAAAATATATGTTGAATGAAAGTGTATAATAATGTTCTTTAAAGCAAGTAATGAAAAAAAAAGCTACAGTCCTTGCTAAGTGGTTATTATTATAACTCTTCTAGTTAAAAAATTATGTCTTTTTATTTCTTTAGTCTGAACATTTTAACATTAATTTGCAGCAGTGGGACATCTATTCTCCACTATCAAATTTCTGTTTCCTCGGTAGTGTGCATAAGGTCATCAAATCACACATAAATATTTGCTAATATTTCACAATCAGTGAATGACTTCTAGAATTCTCAAGCATCTTCTCAGTCTGCCAGCTGTTCTTGTGGCTTTTCCATGAAATCTTCTCAGTTTCCCAGGGACCTCCTTAATTGGTAATTTCTGGGTTATATAGAGAATTCCTGACTGAGATGGCAGAAGTGTCATAGACAGGTGCTCTGACTCCTTTACCTCCACAGATTGTACATGCATTCATACTATTAAAACCTATATTCAATGATCCCTTTCCCCCTTGAAAATTTAACCATTACAAGAAATCTACTGAGAATAGTCCCAGACTCCTTCCCAATCTGAGAAAGTTGAGGGAAATAGAGGCAAAGCAGATACAACATTTTAAGAGTTGCTCCTTTGGTCTGACTACTCCAGGGAGATCTCCTGTTCACGTAGGCATCCTGCATGCATCAGGCCAACAGCTTCCTGCAACCAATATAAGGACTCAGCCTAGGCCTGTATCCACAGCTTGCTGCTTGTTCTTTTTTCCATAGATAATTAGTTTAATTTTCAGAAATAGGAAGGTATAAAGCTGGTTTGACAAGATCTGTTTTCCATAAACTTATGCCTACTGGCACATATTACATTACTTTCCTTTACATCTTTATTAATAAAATCTTATTATCAGTTTGTCCACGCTTTTCTTCAGTGTTTAGGGTAAGTTCAGAGACATAATTAGTCTGGTCATCCCAATTACCTTTTTTCAATATTGGCTCTTCCAGGAGTTATTGAAAATCACTATTAACTACTGTTAATGAGGGATTCTTCCTGAACCAAAGTGCAAGTTTCCGAGTTATTTTGGAAATCCTCATTTAAATATGTCTAGCGCCTGTAACTGTTGATAAGACCTTTCAAAGTTACCGATGCAATAGAAAATAGTTCATCATAATGTTTGAATGAAGTACTCTTCTGACATCTTCTATCATAATACCTGTTTCTGAATGATTTTGCCTGTCATGTAATTGAAAAGAAAGGGTAGAATCTGCCAAATCTCATTGATCAGCTAGATTTGATTTATCAGTCAAAAGATGAACCCCCTAATCATACCAAAATATGATAAACACAACTCATTTCAGTTTCTTTTTTTCATGCTCTTTGAAATATATTTTATTTTAAAGTCTATCTATAGATGTCCTTTCACTTTTATAGAAAGTTTACCAGTTTTCTGAATTTCTAGCTTTAGTTTATCGTTATAAACATCCTCTTCCTTTTGTTTGTATTTCTCCCTTAAATTTTATTATACCTGGTTTTGCTTCCAATTTAGTCTTGGTTTACTGTGATATTATTAGAAGGCTATTAAAGTATTCTGAAGTAATTAAAAATTTTAATCTTTAGTTGCATCCTTCAAATTATTTGGGTCAGGATTTATCCTTTATTTAAAATGGCCTTTTCAAAGCAAGAATAATTTTTTTTATATTTTTTCCATAAAACAAAACAAAGGACGTTATGACCCCTTGTACCTCAGCATCAGCTCAATATGAGGTCTACTGAAGAATTCTTCTTACTCCTGATGTCACTTTATGATTAAACTTTCTTTTTTAGGAATTACATCAAAAGGTTTCTGAAAATACCAAAGATTCAGTGTTGGTGCAAATACAAATCAAGTAAACTGAAGTTCTTCACAACAACATCTAATATAGGAATTGTAAAAATAAAGTCTCAGGTTGAAAGTTGTGTCTGCCTTTTTGTTTGTTTCTTTATTTCCTTTTTAAATAAACTGGTTTATTTTAAAGCAGACTTAAGCTGGAAGATAAAATTTTCTGTTTTAGCATTTGTAATTTTATTTTCCATTCTTCTATTATTAGGGCATGTACCAGAGAACCTAAAACTCATTCAAGCAGCAACTTCAAGAAAGTGAATTTTCAGACACCCACTCATAATGCTTTGATGACCTTGAAGTCATAGTAATGTTTTTTATTGTAAAGTTTAACTTTTCTGTTATTTGAAATGCAATGGGATTATTCACGTACTGAGGCATTAATTAACAGTTTCCATTGATATTATGGATTATTTATGAAATTCATCTGTTAAACAGAGAGATGGATACAATAATAGTAACAGTCCAGTTCTTTCTCACAGTGTTCTCACGCTGAACAACTCCGATTATTCTCCAGAGGAAAAGAATGTTTAAAGCTCATTATATTCTTCACAATTGAACAAAAGTAAAAATTATAGCATGTCATGGAGATGGAGAATGATTTATTTTACAAAAGGAGATTAAACTTGCCTCTCAATCAAGCAGATACACAGACTATACTGGTTGGGCTTCTTGGCTGCCTCCCACACTGAGCCTTCTGTTTTACCCACTGTAAATGCACAACTTTAAGATAGATGCACATTCTGTCTTTGGTCTGAAACTAGCTTAAAAAAATGATAGTGCATAATTGCCATCACATCACCTAAAAGTTTTAGTCATGTCACTTCCAGGACTTCTGTAGAGGGAGCAGATAGAACTTTGTCCCAGCCTGGTGAAGCACTAGGAAGGTGTTTTTGGATGCCCACAAAGAGGAAGCTTCCACGGGGAGAGAGTAATGTCCACCTTCATGTTATGCCGAGAAAGAGAGTGGGGGATGAATTCAGACACCAGCTGAAGCAGCAATCTGCTGTCATTCTGCTTGTGCAGCTCGACCGATGCCCACCAGAAAGCAACAGCAGGGCTCTGCCTTGGTTTGACAGCGGAAAATGCAGACAGATGGCTTCATTTGTTCAGTCAACTCCGTGCTAAAACTAATTGCTTTTAAAGGCAGCAGTGCTTCTCCTCTCTCAAAGAACAACTTCTACCAACATACACAGAACCCATAATTACAAGTATGATCGTCTGTGTGAGAGAAAGTGTGGACTGGAGATCCATTAATAAAGAGTGTCCTTTGGATACACATTTTCTATTTCTCTAAACCATGTAAGTATGAATGGTTCTGTGAAATGCCATCAGTTTCCCTGTTACTGTAAGTATTTCTGTAATATCAAAACCACACACCCCAGTAACAGAGGAAATTTTTCATTTTTTTTTCCAAATTTGTTATTTTTACACCACTCATCCATGAGAAAAATTAATTGCATGGGGAAGAGTTTGAGAGTTAAAAACAGTTTGGGTTTGCAAACAGGGAACTAGAAAATTATACAATTTTGCACAGTACAGTATATTATGTTTGTACTTGTATATAAAGAATATGTAAGTGTCAGAAAGCTTATATTAAGTCATTTGCTTTATCAGTCTTTGGCACTATCTTGCCACCAACTAATCCTGCACAACATCCTGCACTGCATTCCTGACTTTCATGGGCCTGTGGATACCAGTTTACAGGATCAGCAAGGGTAATAGAATCCTGCAGGTGCAATTTATTCCCACTCAAACAGCAGTAACAAGACAAAAGCATGCAATAACGTGACCAGCAGGAAAGAACCGAAAACCTCACCCCAGCAGGAGTGTTACTTGCTCTTGCCTGTCAAGGAGTGCTTCTCTTCTGCAGAAGGAGCTGGTGTGGGGTCATGCTGGGGACATCTGCCATCAAACACCTCCCTCCTGCTCCTGCACCTGCAGCTTGAGTGGCCAGCGTGGACACAGGACTTCCCCACGGGCTTCCATCTGCAAAGCAATGGCCACTCAGAACTAGTACAACCTTTGATGAATTCTTCTGGGTTACAAGCATGCAGAACAAAGGAAGAGAGAAAGCACCAATATGTTAATTAATTTTTTCACTCCCTTTTTTGAAGAGTGGGTTAACATTACAGCCGTCAAGTTTCAATTTTAAAGAAGGCTGATTTTGGAGTCCTCCTTACCCACCTCCAGTAGTTCTCACTGCATTCCAAAAAGGTTTGGTGGACTCTGAGGGATGCAATAACCCTGCATATCTGCAGGATTAGAACAGTTCCTAAAATTCTGGCCACCTCAAAGCTTAGTCAAAGCTAGTTCAAACACTTTAGCCTGTCGACCCTGCAAAAGACACAAGCCATGTATTTCTTACAACATATCGATAGACTTTACCACTCTGCCTCCAATTCCAGTTGGATTAGAAAAAGGGATGCATAATTTGGATCTTTCTTTTGAAACAACTAAGAAAAATAAATATATAGCATTAAAATATTTATATATAGCTTCTGTAGTATTTTCTGTTGATGCCTATAAACCAGAACTGCAGAATGAAAATGAGTATTTTATACTCCTACAAATTCCACACTAGTAACTGTGAAAAAAGTTCTCAATAGTCATAATAGGTTTGTTTATGTTCAAAGAAAGACATCAGTAATGGGAAACTGTTTCCAATTTTTCTTGCAGCTATCTTATGAGTAACAAAATAGATTATTTAGTTACCTTTTATTTTCTGTAAAGCGATAAATAAGATATTTCGGATTAAAAAGGAGTTACAATGGATTAAAAAATATTATAAACATATTTTCAAAGGTTTTCAAATTTTTTTCCAGTCATTTCCATTATAACTGTGGATTCTTGAATGGCAATAAAACTTTCATCATTCCCAGGGCCATTCTTATTACTAGAAAGCAGTTGTCTTTGTAGCACAAGAAATTTTAAAAGGTACAAATAAAAGCAGAATAATAAGGATCCTTGCAGTTGGATTCTGATACTTTCTGTAAAGGATACGGCTGAGATGTGCCTGGAAATTCAAGAATAAGCTGCAGTGATGAAGTTGTAGTAATTTCTAATTAATTTATGAGTGAACAGAGTAAACATACTGATATGAAATTGAAACCTGTTAATTCTAGAGGTAAGTCTGAGAACTTTAATAATTACACAAAGTTTAAAAGGAGTCAGATGCATCTAATAGCATTTAAAACTTTTTATTCTTTAATATCTGAGTATGAAAATAATTATTAGATCTGAAGTCCACTGAAGAACAAAGAATATGGTATTACCTTTTCATTCCTATTACTGATTATCCTCATGCATGCTTTTCAATATCTTTGCTTTAAAGGTCCTTCAGGAAGATAGTATTTGAACTACTATGACACACAGGAATTACACACAAAGATATTTCCAGGTTTGAAGTATGATATTTGACCACAAAATTGCACTTGTGTAAGAAGCATGTACACAGCCATCAGCATTACAACTTCTATTTCAGTCTGAGACATTACTGGGCTTGCTGCATGTGGTGGGATAAAGTGTAATGACCATGCTATGGTCATTACACAGAATATGGAATACTCTTAATTTAAAACTTTGGATTATGTGTTAGATTCCAATTTTGAAAAAATTTTCAGATTTCTGGCCTTGATGCTTTGTGATGAGGGGACTTTTGCTATTGAGTTTTGCATCCAATAATAGGGCATGTTCTCATGAAAACTGATAAATATAGTAGCTAAAGATGACTTAAACACTGAAATTATCTTTCTTATTGACATAGAAACCTACCTTTTCCTTTTACGGGAGAGTGACACAGAGTTCTCCATCGCTGTGCTACTAACTGCACAACATTTCAGACTTTGGAACTGAGGATATTTTCTTCTCTACAACATAAGCTTAAGCTTGTATCTAAAACTTTAAACAACATTAATAATGCCCTGAATTTCAAAACTATCAGGTGAGTTTATTTTAACAGAAGGGGAAAAGCTAACCACCAAATGAAGCACAATGAGAACAAAGTCTCTATTAGTGTCTACTATGTTACAAAAACTGGCATAATATTTGATGTATATAATGAAAAAGAAAACCAGGAGAGCAAGTTTGTGGCTTTTGCCATAGTTATGAGCAGGTTCAATTGTTAATTTGAAGTGAATTGAAAGAGAAGACAACAAAGAGTCAAATGCAAAAATACATGCCACTTTTAAAATTAAATCAGTGCAAGATCTCCTATGTGTCTTGAGAAACAAGCCCACCATTGGAAATTTTGGCAATGAACTTTGTGAGAAAGGAAAAACTCCCAGTTTAATTATCACTTCAGGTGAAAATGTTGAGTCCAGCTGTTAAAATCAGATACAAAGTGACATCAAAATTCAAGATTCTGAATACTGGTGAATGCTGGAGTATTGTGATACTCTGATTTACCAAGCAGAATTGTCCAAGAAATTCAATTTTTATAATGAAATTAGAATTTCACAAATCAATTTTTTTAAAATACTTTATTGAAGATATTGCTCAGGGACAGAGGTAAACACCTAAGTCTTATCTTGAGTCTGAATTTCATGACAACACACTGTTTTGAGGAACTATTCATATTCCCATGCAGGCTTGTCAGAACCAGGTTTTTTCACCTTAAAAAATTGTGGATATACAGGCTCTGTCCAGTTGCTTCCTTTCCTGACATTACTTTACCTCTAATTCCTTTCCCTACCTCCTATTCTCATTCACTTTAGACCCTCACTGTCTTACATATTCGTACATATGCACAGTACACAGCTGTCTTGAGTATAACACAGGAAATTCACATGAAATTCTGTAGTTGACAAATGGATACTATTTTCTAAAGTCCCTGATTTCGTTTATAAGGTGAATGAGAAAAATTGAAAATTAATTTATGTTACATTCAGAAATGCGTATCACAATAGCAATGACACAGCGTTTCTGGGAATAGTCTATTTAATTAAGCTTTCAAGTAGTAATGGAAATCAATTTGATGTACTGCCCTTTCATACCTTACAACAACTAAATTTTTATGATGTATTTTTTCAAAAATAAATTATTTTGAGAGAATATTTATCATGATTTCTCATAGTTCTAGCCCATATTTTTCTCACTCTCCCAGACACGAAGATCTCTAGTTGAGTTATTAGTTAAAGAATGAGTAACTGACGATTGGAAAACACAAAAGAGTTTTTTTCTTATAATAAATATCAAATGATACAAATTCAAAACTTGCAGAGTTAGGTTCAATAGAGAAAACAGCGCTTGATATGTGTCAAGGGCTTGAGTGCTTCACAACAAATCAGTCATGAATCTACTGGGCAGGTCAAACAGAACAATTAAAATATTCCTGCTCTCTTAGATCAGAAGGATTTGTGACATGAAAATTTATTTATTTTTATTTATTTTCTATCATTATTTATCAAGCCGAATAATAATGAAACATGTGATGATTGTATTAAATGCTTAACTTTTTTCTCCTTCACTTAAGTAGAAACCTCCAGTAATTCAAGTACTCAGTTCAAAATTCCAATTGGACCAACCAACTAAAGAGTAAAATTTAATCTATTATTTCATAGGGATTTGTGATTAGAATATAGTCTATATATTTTGATATATAACCACGCATTACAGTGTTATATCAACTAAAGCACTAAAGTTTTGTATATCAAACTGAAAGGCTATGGATTTGAAAATCTAGAGGAAAATGCTTTAATTCTATTTAATTCTAAATTTAGAACTTTACCTACTGATACAACAGGAATTTTCATTCTGAGTCCAAGGTCTAATTTGTGGATGTAAAGTTAACACTTTTACCTTACTTCCAAATCCATAGAAGTGTCTTTTTAATGATAACAATACAGCAGTCCAAATCTGATTACAAAGAATTCCCAATTGCATTAGAAAATGCTTAAGAGAAAATGTAATCTGCTCATGATGGTTTGGACAAGGACAGTGAAGGAAGAAAGATACTGAAGACTGCTCTTTCCACAGAGACAGTTAAAATGTAACTGCAAAAACAACCCCAAAATTAAGTGAATCAACTTGGTCACACATTCCTAAGTATGTGAGATTTCCAGACTGATCAACTGCAGCTGGCTGTGATTAACTGGTCTTTAATAATAATGAAATTCGTTGCACTGCAAACTGTCTTTTCAGCTTCATACATCCTAAACTGACAGTAACAATTTTTGAAGTTTAATTGTGATCATAATTATAGTGAGCAGTATAATGAACATATAATATATCATTTGATGACAATTCCTTTGTAACAATGCCTAACAGCCTTAGTTCAGGAAAAGCAAAAAGCTTTGTTTCTCATTGTTCTGTTGCACCTTTAGAACTCTAATATTTCAAAAACATTCCTTAACAAATTGCATTATTAAAACCTGTATGTGAGATGCCAGTACAAGTTAGAATTTTATTGCATTAAATGAAGTAAGCAGGGAGCAAGCTTTTATCATTGAAAATGCAGTAAGGAAATGTAAAAACATGTAGTTACTTACTCTTCTAATTAATCTAGACTACCAATTGACATTTCATTCATATACAAGCTGCAGTCTAATACCATGTGTACTTACTGTGTTCTTAACTTCTACAAACCACATGGCAGTGATGGAACTGCTGAGATATCATTGCAATTTCTAGATCTGCAGAGGAGTGACAAGGTTTCTGGATGTGCTTCACCTGCTTTGTATTTAATCTCCATGCATCCAGAAGCAAATAATAACTGCAGCCTTTATAAAAGTCTTTGCCTATTTAGTGCTTCTCTCCTTGGGTGACACAGTGGAAAAAAACAGTAAGAGGACAGGAAAATTACTTGAGTGATGTCCATTCCCAACCAAGGAATCTTAAAAAAATTCAAATCTGTTCTTTAAGGAGTTCGTAATGCCATAACTTACCTTCTCCTGAAACATAAATACAAGAATGAAAGTGGAAGCAGTATAATCCAAGCATTTATCAAGGACTGATCAAACAGCTATAAGAAAGGTTCTTTATTAGCTTTGTGTTAAGTGGCAAAGAAAGCCTGGGCTGTCACCTGGTCAAGGGAGGTGCTCCTTCCCTTCTCCTCAGCACTGGTGAGGCCACTGCTGAAGTGCTGTGTCCAGGTCTGGGCTCCTCAGCAGGAGAGAGGTATGGAGCTACTGAAGAGATCCAGTGAAGGGCCGTGAGGGTGATTCAGGGACGGGAGAATCTCTCCTATGAGGAAAAAGTGAGAGAGATGGAACTTTTCAGCCTGGAGAAGAGAAGGCTCAAATGGGATCTTGGCAATGGGTACCTGAAGGCAAGCGGTAAAGAGGATGGAGCCAAGCACTTTCCAGTGGTGCCCAGTGGCAGGATAAGAGGCAGTGGGTAAAAGCTGAAAGTCAGAAGGCTCCATCTGAACTTCAGGGAACATGATTATCAGGAGGGTGACTAGACACTGGCACAGGTCGCCCAGAGATTGCAGAGGTCTCCATCCTTGGAGGTATTCAAAAGTTATCTAAACATGGCCATGGGCAACCAGGGGGGACCCTGCTTGAGCAGGGGGGTTGGAAAATGTGAACTTCAGGGGTCCCATCTAACCTCAAACATGGTTTGAGACAGGCAGAGGCCAACACTTAATTTGTACAGCAATTTCTGCCAGAGCCGGTCTGCAGCACCATGTAAACCTTTTCTCACATGAAGATATCAAGGGGATTTGTGGAATCCATCAGAAAGGCATTAGAGTATTATCCTGTCTATTCTATTAGTCTCTCAAGCAGCTGGTTGCTTCTAATACAAATTGAATATGTATTATGCTATTAAGACATCCCTTTTTCTGAATTAAACACATTTTACATGCATGTAATTTAGTAAAATAAAAGTCATTTCCTTGCACAGGATGAGATTAGACAGCTTATTTTTCCTTTTTAATATCAACAGAACAATGGCTCTTCAAAAAACTAATTGAAATCTGCATAAAAACACTATAAGCACTATTCATTTTGCAGAAAAAAAATAAGTACTGAAAAGCAACCCATCTACCTTACCACTTTCTATAGCACCTATGTAGTGCTTAAGAAAAGCGACCTGAATTTTCAACAAAATTTTTTCCTAAGATTTATAGACAGGGAAAATAATCTCTATCTCTTCTTAAGGTGCTTGCAGTCCATCCAGTGTGGTAACAAGTGATTTAAATCAACATCAACAACCTCAAAGTAAATATAAGCTTTCATATATTTCACATTTCATATTACTGTAAACTGGAAAGCAACCATCTTCTCTTTGTTGCTGAGCTTTCTCTGGAGCAGAATTAGGGAAATCTCACTGGCTGCATACCTTAAAACAGCTATCACTCAAGCATCTGGCCACATGCAGGTGACCCAGAGAGGCTCTGAGAGGAGCTGCAGGGTGTCTTTGCTGTGGGGTTTGCATCCAACCCTCTTCACTTCACCTAAGTAAAAGTACGGCCCCAGCTCAGGCATCTGTTTTATTCATCTTCAGTGGAGGCAACTGCGTGGTGAGAAGCAAGGTCAGTAATAACTGCAGCATTGGGAAGCTCATTTGAGCCATGCTGATTTCAGGGCAGGCTCTCTTCTGGTTGCTTTTCTTTTTCCTCAGTCAGTTCTCACCTCTTTTTTATTTTTTCCTTAGACTCGGCTTCTGGTCAATGGATCTTCCGCTGCCCATCACTTTCCTGGAAGGAAAATGTGTCCCAGAAAACATCCCAGCATTGCAAACCAAAAAGAAACACTTTAAGGTGCTTTTTCAATTATACACCGTCATGTGGCATAGTGTCCATTGTTAAGCTCTAAAGAAATTACTACAAGCTTTCTTTTTTTTTTTAATTGTGTTATAAGGAAAAGAAAGCAGGCACATTTTAGTGCATAAACAACCTCAGAGCATTAGGATAGTAGGAATCTATGTTTCTGCAGATGTTTTCTAGATCTGGTAGTTTGCCCCTTGCTGTGAGAGCCTACCTGCATTTTCATAGGGCTGGCCAATGAAGTCCTCTGGCTGATTCTTTTGAAATAAGAGGTGTGCTGTAAATTAATACCCAGGCTTTCTTTGCAGCAACTTTCCTGATCCATGTCCTCTGTTCTACCTCTCCTGACTTCTTCAGTCTTGGCTTCTTGCCTTTTTGGCTCACCTACCTAAAAGCTTTAAGTGACACAACTGGGTTTTTTTTGTCTGAAGGTGCCTTATAGTTCTATACACATATTCACATAACAGTTTTCCTTCAAGTGTGTTAGTAACCAGTGTTTTCTACATGGTATAGTTGTTGGGTATAATTGGGTAAATATAATTTTTAATTGATAAATATAATAATTAATTTTGTTTTACAAATGAATGAATGAATAAATATGTTGATTGATAATTTGGAAGGTAAAAAAAACCCAAACAAACCCCAACCCTCCTTCCCCTTCAGCCTAAAATTTAAGAGGTAAATATACGTAGAGACAAGGAAAAATTTGATTCCATGATGTTAAGGAGCACTAATTCTGCTTAAAGATATGAATTGTATAACTTTAAGTGGTATTCATTTCTTCTGAATTCATTCCTTCTGAATACAGACAGTTAAAAATAGGCATTTAGTTTAAAACTCTTATATATAAACCCTGAATCATTAAAAGAAAGAGGGAGGCATTTCTAAACTGGCATACTCATCCCTGTCTGGGAAGTTCTCAGTGCCAGATCAATCCTACCAAGAGTTGTTTTCCCCAGGTTGTTCATGTGGGAAGCATAGATGGGATGACTCACTTGGCCTATTTGCCTGACTCACAGACCCATAATGAATCCTACCCAAAGTATATACAATTTTGGGTGAAAACTCTCGGAAATGAATGGGGATTTAAAAAATTTATTTATCTATTTATTTTTACTGCAATGAGTTTAACGTTTAACACTTAACCTCTTACTCAGTCTGGGTACAAACATTTAAACCTAAGGGTTCTTTTATAAATATAGTAAAAAGAATGGAAAATATAAAAGGATAAAGCATGCTATAAAATTTTATAACATTTTCACTACAAATAACTGATATTTATAATCTCTAAATCCATAAACCCGTGGATAGGAACAGTAAGAATGTTTATGAAATTACATGAAAAATAAGACTAATCATATTTGCCAGCATGACACAGCTAAGAAGACCTGAATCTACGGCATTTGGAGTCAGTTTCCTTCAAGCAACAGTCTTTCTTCTACAAAGACAGAAAACTAAGATTTGAAAGACAACTTTGAAGAAATCATCTGTGGCAAACCATCAAAATAGATCATAATTTGCATTTGCTTATGAAATAGTCCCATGTGCATTAATCACTTGGAGTCTTTGGCAAGGGTTCCTCATATCTGCGTTTCATGGAAGAAAAGATCCTGACAGCTCTAACTAACTAAGTTTACAGAAATAGCTGACTTGAAAAGTAAAACCCTAGAATATAGAAAAAAAAATAAAGAGAATCTGTATCTGTGCTATTCCCGACTCCCCCTCCATATTTTTTCCTAACTTTACTATGAGAACTTCTTTACAATTTAACTTTCAATGGGAAGAGCTAGAAATTGATGCAGAAAATGTTTGTTACTGATTTTGATCTGTTTTGCTGTGTATTACTACTGCTTTCAATCTTGCATATGGTTAGGGGCTAGTGGCACTGCCACTCCAGTTTAAGTCTGTCAGGCAATGGAAATGAGTCAGATTCATTTACAGTTTCAGCTGTGGTACAGAAAGTAAGAGGCAAAGCAATGTTCAAGAAGACAAGTCCAGTCCAGGCTCAGTTTTGAAGTGAGATATATTTATCACTTCAGGCAATGATGTGAAACAAGCAGAATATGTGCACAAGAAGGCATAATGTAGATGAACACCTAAGAGAAACAGTAGTACCTGGCATGATGTTATCACAAAAAAGCAGAGCCTCTCAGAGGTTTACACCCGGGTAAATTTGTCAGATAGGTCTGAAGGAAAGCATATGGTGAATTGTGTCATGTGTGTTCACCAGCTCACACACACTGTCAGGTAGGCTGCACCTGCAAGTGAAAGACAATCATTTATATACCCAGCCTAGCCAACTGGTGGCATCTCCACCACCACCATCACCCCATTTCCTATAAGGATTTTATAATTTACCTCTTAACTCACTTTCTGGTAAACAGGTTGCTCCACCAAGAAAACCGGGTCAGATCATAGGCATAGCAAGCAATTTGTCTTACCAACGTAAGATTAGACCATAAGAACAAATAATGGGGATCTTTAGCTCATTTTATCTTCCCAGCAATCAGTGGGAAGACTTCTAGAAATTTCCTCACCTAGAATTTGAATTTGAGTCACCATATATAACAGCCATTGCTGAAACTATGTTGCACTTGATGTGTATAAAAACTTAGCATGAAAATAATCTCTCCTGTGGGAAAAGAAAGGCTTCCTTTTGATTTGTCTGGTACCCAATAATAACACCATGTTTAAGAAAAACAATAAAAAAAATTTTTTGTCTACATTTACCATAACATTCACTACTGTGTAATTTCTTAGATCTCCCTCCAGCTGATGTTTTGTTCCAAGCAGAGGTTTCAAATGAATTATCCTTGATATAAAAGCATTCCCACACCACAATATTGTGGTAATCTTATTACTCATATCTACACTTTTTTCTGTTTTACTACATGGATTCTGAGAACTTTCTGTGGAAAAATGAAAACATGGAATCCATAAATCTTTATTGATAAAATGAGCAGCCCCCAAACAAACACCTTCCTTTGCGGCAGATTTCTGGTGTCAGATATTGATTATACTTGAGGTAACTAGGACATTTGTACAAGTAAGAGGTATAACTAATATAAGATCTGTAAGAGCACACCTTCTCCTGGAGTAGTGGTTAAATATTTCAACGCAACACTTAATTCAAAATTGTAAATTACCTTTATACCTATCTGAGGTTGTTGGAGTGATCCCTACCCTTGAAAAAATCTGTTTAAAGACAGGGTATTTAAAAAGAAAATTTTCTAACAGCTCCAGTGAACACTGTCCCATAAAATAACATTAGCAATAGCACTGACTAATCTTGCACAGAACTTCTCTGAAAGTAACAGTTGCTATTTTCCATTTTCTTGCTCTGCAGTTATCCGTACGAGAAACAAGCTAGAAATTAGTCTTTGCTTCAGGAAATATAAAGCAATCACATGTGAAAACTGCTGAAATGCACATTACAGAGTAACAAAGGAAAGCCCTTATAGAACTGCTTTAAATGTGAAAGTAACCAACTAGGTGTTTGTTATGACAAAATACAGATTCATAAAAAATCAAAATAACTCTTTGGGATTAATTTTGCATACATCTTCTTGATTTCTGAGAAGGAAAAACACAGAAGTCAAACAGAAATGCAAGAAAAGGGTTTTGTAAAAAATAAATGAAAACCACTTAATTCTTCTTGGATGTCTATGATAGCACAATGAAATTTGAGAAATATTTTCCTCTGGCAATCACATACTCTTCTGCTTTAAGGTACTGCAAAAATAAATATGTATATTGGAGTAGATTATCAGCAAAAAATAAAATTTCTATTAGGTTATTTTTAATTTTCTTTTTAATTTAATGTTGTCTCTTTCTAATTAAAAAATAATGAATTCACATCCATATATTTTCATTATTTATAACCTCCTGGATGGCAGTTTTTCAGGTGTTTAGAAATCAGATGTGAGAAAGCCACTGTTTTTCAAGTGAGTCAGCCCTGACAAAGGGCTAAAATTTATAATTGATATGTATGAAGCAAAGTAATGAAATACAAACCAATAGCATTTTGACCGTTTTTCTAATTTCCTGGAGTCAGTCCTCTGGAGCAAGAGTTTCACAGTTGATAGCACCTCAATGGGGTATATTTTTTTCATTTCCATATTATCAATAGGATATTTTGTTTTGCTATCACTGAAGAGAAAAGCATTTTTCTGTTCTGATTTGTCTCACTTTAGCCACTAAGGCTATTTTATTAATTTGCATAGGACAATGAGTCAAAGAAAGTTTTGTGTCTAGCTGTTCCTGATGGAACATCAAATTCTTAAATATTACCTAAGGATAAGTTACTTTATTAATAGATCAGCTTCATATGCTCACAGCACTGCTTACTTGACTTTTTTGGAATAAGAAAATTTTTAAGAAAAATGTTGGCTTGCTGAAAATTAGTCATAGAAAGGCCTTATGTCATCACTTAGCCTGACTTCTTATCTTAACCTTGGTCCTAGTATGTAACCCTGCAGTTCCACTGAGTCTGAGAGTTTGTGATTTGATTGATACAATCATTCCCTTTGAGTGAAAGATCCAGCAGAGTCTAGCTAGAAAAAGCACTGAAGTTCACATGAACTATTACTAGTACACGGAATAGACTTCTTTTCTTGGTGACTAAAGATATCCATTTTTCATTACATCATGACAAAGCCCCAATATGCTTAGAAAATTCTAGTAATGTACTATATGTTTTTTTAGATTTTTGTTGTTTCTATAAAACAGTATTTCCTTGTAAAATCTTACTTTTCAGTACCATACAATAGTTTTGCCTTTGTCAGAACAAGGAGATAAATATATATATATATATATCTTTTATATATNTTTTCTCCCAGTGGTAACAAGGTCTTAAACTATATAGAATTGTGGCATTTCAGTATACATAATTTGTACTGTGTAAGCCAAAGGCTTTACAAGGAGATAAATATATATATATATATATATATATCTTTTATATATATGTCTATATTATATATATTTTTATATGTATATTTTATGTAACTCATGAAAACAAAGGACAAAGCAAAACAGAAAATGAAGAGATAGAAGAAGATGTGGAAAATAATAAGATGTATTTGTTAAGCCTAAAGGACTGAAAACTATTTTATCATTGACTATCAAAATGCTTTATAGATTAAATTAATTTTTAAATAAGATATTTTTACCAAAAAGCTAATTCCTTAACATTTGCAAATGGTAAGTCTGCCCATGTGATCTTGAAAGCTCCTTTTAATGGCTTTACATTCAGTAGTTCTTGCAGTGTGAATGAAAAACAGGGTACTTAGTCAGACTCCAGTTAAAAGGGCACAGCTGCTTTGATGGGAAAGTTTCCAAAGTAGTTTTTCAGTACTTCATAAGAACAACCATATTTGAGCATGCAACTTTCCGGTTTGCTTGGGTGGACAGAGGCAAAACTTCCTTTTTCTTTTTTTTTTCTTTCCTTTCCCCAAATGCTAATGCAATTAATTAGGGAGGAAGAGTTGAGTCACTGGGATATTCATTTCAGGAATAAAAGTTCCACTGTCTTCAACCAAGCCTGGATTTAACTCCTTGAATTTTAATTTCTCAGTGCAGTAAATCAGTAGCTGACTGATGAAAAACAAGAAAACAACTAGGTAAAAGTCTGGGAAATACTGTCACAAAACCCAAACCACGCTGTTTCAAATTGTTTTTATCTGACCATATAATTGGCCTCATTTCTGCTCAAAACTCAAAATTCAGCCAATGCTTCGAGGAAATTTAGCCCTCTGATATATCATTACTTCCAATTCTAACAAAAGGAGCATGATTTTAAAATTTTTCTGAAAGCTAGAAATGATCAGCAACAGTGTGAGTTTATGGTGCAGGTTCAGTTTAATTGCAGGAAAAAACTACATGTTTACATAAATTCACATCTGTGAAAGAAGGGTATCTCCACTCAAACCTCTTCTTGCTTAAGTGACTTAACAGCTAAAAAACTCACTGTAGCTGTAGATCTTGGATAGATTAGATCCATAGGATAAATGATAGAAAGTATTACAATGAGAACACATGAAAAAAATGAAGATAAAATGGTAAGCTATATTTAAATATTTCAGTATTGAGTGGCTGGTCTTACTTCAGGGAAGACTCAGATGGTACATCCAGTGGAAGGGGAAGCAAGATGTCTTTGAGTTCTGTCCTGGGTTGTGGGGATGTAGTAAAACCATGCATTCTCCCCCATCTGCATCAGCCCTGATGAGCTGAGCTGTTAATGACAGGTCCTTTGGAAGAAATGTCTGGTGCATGTTCGGCCCCTGGGACTGCAAGCTGGGGTTAGGTAAGTAAGGGGAATCCTGTGGTGAGGCAGGGCCTCTTTTGGCTTCACAAAGACACAGCTGGGAGAGCTTCCCCCTGAAAGCACCAACAATCATCACACCCATCCTGAGGAGGCCATCCCTGTTAATGGGCCATCATGGACAAGGGGCAGCTGTAACAACCTAACCGCCCAGAACCTCCCAAACTATCTTATCTCATCATTCCATTGGTAAAGGCTCCACCCTATGGGAGGTACAGGGACATTCCTGTGGGAATATAATGAAGCCTGCCCGGACTCTGGCACTGATTCCACAAGCTGCAGAGGATTCCCCACTCCCACTGGACTGCAACCACCGCTCACCCAGACTACAGCCTCCCTGCCTCACCAGCACCCCTACCCGGGTGAGGCCAGAGCTACACCACGGGGAAAACCAGGTGACAAGCAGGGAGTCTGTTACTGGTATTTGTTGTTGTTATTGTTGCTGTTTGTTCTGTCGGGTTATATCTATCTATATTTTAATGAAGTGCTGCTTTGCGCCTTTTCAGGTCGGGAATGGAGTCGGGGGGACGAGGTCGAGGCGCAAGGCAGCGTTTTGAGAAGCGTCCCCTGTGGAGCCACTCTCATGGGTTCAATCACCCTGGCACACACACCAGGCACTCCCTGCTCGGTAGGGGCACGCACGCATGCACTCACGGTCCAAGTGAGCCCACACCCACAAAGAGACGGGAGAGGCTCTCTGTACAGCGTTCCGAGGCTTAATAGGGATCCACACCCAAAACAATCCAATGACAAAAAGCCAGTGGAGAGCTCGTACGGGTGGTTTTATACCAGGGTTGAAAGGGGTGGAGAGAGTATCAGGGTCCAATGGGGTGAGGGTCCAGGGGCGGAGATAAGGTGGGGTGACAGGGTTACATCCAATAGGGGAAGGAGAGGGGAGGAGAAAGGGAGCTGGAGCCAACGGGGAACTGACCAAGGGAGAACTTTCCAGAACTGGGGTAAGGGTTTATGGATGATTGACAGAAGGATTAACATAACGGGGTGTACACCAACCGGGAGATAAACCATTACATTAACTTAGGGGGAGAACCATAAGGCAACACTATAGGATACACCGAAGGGGGGAAAAGCCTTTAAACAGTGGCAGTTTCAGCCACCGCAACAGTAAAGAACTGTTATTCCTTCTCCCATATTTGATCTCAAAAGCCTGATAATTTTCAAAACTACAATAGTTCAGGGGAGGGGGAGATTCCTTCCACTCCAGGAGGGCTCCTGCTTTTCCTTGGCAGATATCTGCCTTTCAAACTAAGACAAGCCCATATAGGCAGTTCCTGTAATCAGTAGCATATTTAACAGAGGAAAAAGATATATGCAGAAACTACAGACATTTACCCTCATTTTCTTGTCTTAGATACCTCAACATTCTCAAGTATGTTTTAGTCTTAGACCAAGTAAGTACTGGATCTTTTCATAATTTTTGAAGCATCTGTCTTTCAGAAAATAAATCTCAGTGCTTTCTTTACCCAAATCTCCTCTTTTCTCACTCTGACATTTTCATAGCAGCATTTCATTTTTTCCCCTTATTGTTTGGTCAGTAAAGGATAGCAGTAAGAAGGGATTATGAGAATATATGAAATTCTTCCTTGCACTAAAGATTGCCTCTCATTCTACCACTAGACAAACCACTATTAGTAATCAATCATGTTGCTGTATCATTTTCTTTTTCTACAGCCTTACAAGCCTTGTCGGAAGGCTGTAATACTGGCATTTTATTCCATAGTTCATCATGGAGAGAAAGCAGATCATTCTGCTAAAAATAGAAAATCAGAACGGTCAATGCTTATTTATTCTTTGTTTTTGTGAAACACAAAACATTTGATTTATAGTAGAGGATTTTGATTTTGATGTAATTGTTCAGCAAAGATTCAAGGCCAGAGAACATCTTGTTTCTGAAGCTCTTTTCAGTGAACATCAGTCATTTAGAGATGATTTCAACTTTGAGCAGTTTCAATATTTCTTCACTTTTCTGTCTTTAAGTGTAAATGCTATCCATGTGAAAGGCATTTCATGGTGTTTATCAATTACTATTTCATTATCAGTAATCAAAATACTATTGGAACTGGAAAACAAAAACAGTAGAAAAAGTATAAATTAATACAGGAACTTATTCATGAGGTTAACATGAGAAGTTTTTGCAACAAGAAATTGTTGAGAAAAGCTACTGAATGTCCTATAGTTTGTTGCTACTTGATTTTCTTATTTTGTCACCGCCTTTTCCTTTTTACTTTCCTCTGAAACTAATTTATTATGCTCTTTGCTTCAGCAATCTTATTTGGTTCACATAGTTTTGTCTCTTTACCTGTAGGATTAGTTAATTTTTTGTGGGTTTTTTTTCTATATTTTTTCTTAAAAACATAGAAAACAAATCTAATGATGGAAAGAAGTGAAGCTCATATAAAATAACAACCAGAATGGAATATGACCTAGAAATTCAACAAAAGAAGAACACTGTATTTTGGCAGCCATCATGATGTGAGACAGATAAGAACTTGCTCAGTTCAAATTAAGTTTCTCTGTTTTTTGCTTAAGTGCCAGAGATCAGTTTCCAGACTCTTTGCTGGCTTTTAGACTTCATTTTATAGATAACAGCGCTGGACCACTGATGATGATCTGAGAGATATTATGTTGTACTCTTTGTACCACGTTGCCTAATCTGTGTTTGGACCTTTGGATAACAAAAATTTTGTTATTACAATTTTCATCTTACTGTTCTGAACCGAAGTGATAGAATAGTCTTTGTGCTTGCAGGGAATGCCATGCAGTTAAATCATCTTTCAAAAAGTCAAATCCAGAGATTTTAATTCAGAAAGCTTAAAATGCAAAAAACCCCCACAACCCTTCTTCATTATCCACAGACATGCCTGAAATCCTCCTGAGGCCCTTCAATGCATCCTTCAGTCTACAAGTAACAGTCTGTCTTTTTGCCTAGAAATGCTGTGTATAGACACATCTCTTCCTTTCAATTGCATGCCTTTGTCTTCTTGGTGGGTGAACCACCTACACAGGCATCCTGCTTCATCTTCATCACCTTCCTCAGTCCACAAAGGATCAAATACATTATGGGTTGTGGGTTGAATGACCCACAATTAAATGCTCACCTCTGCTTCCTTGTATATAAATATCAGACAACATAAGTATTATACCGCTGATTCCTGAAGGTTAGTTAAAGTACAGAAAACATTCCAGGTTGCTGACAGATGACAAAATACTTCTATATGTGGGAATAAAAGGGGTTTGCTACAGAGTCATTATCTGAATTAAGCAATTAGGGAAATGTTAAAGATTATTTTACTTTTCCATAAGAACCCGAGTTTTCAGCTCTTCCCTCCACCCTGTTTCTTTCAATTACATGAAGACTGATGGTTTTGATGATGATGCCTAGAGATTTTTTAGTATTTTTCATATATTTGTAACTCTGTAGCTTTTAATATGTAGCTATATAGTATTTAATACTTTCTCACTTGTTTTTTACTTATCTCACATTTAGAACAATAGGTAATGTTTGCTACATGTTTTGTCTTTGTCCAAGAAAAGAAATTCTTAGCAAGGACTTGCTTTCCACTAGGCCTTTTAGAAATAACAAGAAGTAGGGCAGAAACCCATGGAAAAACCCAAAAATAGGGGTTGGATTGGGGGGTGGGCTGCCGGAAAAGCTGTGTTTCTAATTGGATAGACTTATCAAAAGTATGCTGAATAGCTGAAGTTATATAAACTGTAAAAGTCCACTAAAGGTGTGCTCTTTGGTTATGGAGCATCTGAAAGCTTTCATTAAATACCTATTCTCTATGTTATCTTCATAATCTATTTTGGAAAGTGTTTTTTTTTTTTTCTTTTCAGTTCAAGGCATCAATGGAGCACAAAACACAAGAGAAAGATAAGAAGCTTTATTTCAAAAACAGCTTATTCAAAACTAACTAACCTTTGGTTAGTCTGTTTTTATGTCTATCATGACTCAGGTCCCTGTTTATTTAGTGTTGTTTCTTTAAGTTTTTTTCTATTAACACTAATCAACCTTACATAAATGCCCTTTTACCTGACTGATAATTGCTTTTCTGAAAGTTGCAAGAATCTCTTTTTAATATTTCTTTTTGAAAGGGAATGTATCTGAGTATCTTTAATTTCTAATCTATTTTTTCAGATTTAGAACTAGTCACCCATGATATATATCACAATACAAGGACCACATTAATCTTGAAAAGACACCTGTCTGAAGGCAACATTTTCAGTTCTCAAAAAAGGGAACACTTTTATTTTATGACACAAACTCCCTTTTCCATTTGAAGATCTTTACTATCCTGGACTTTATTGCATGTAACTACACAGGTAGGGGGGATTGTTAAAAGGTATCACTGAGAAAAGTGAGTAACTCATTATGTCCTCAACAAGATAAGTGGAAATACAATAACATACCGTTTTTCAGGTAATGTAGCCCACTACTTGCTTATTGCAATTCTCTCATCAACTCACTGCACTCTTTTCTGAAATGGCCTCTTTGTAATCAAGGAAGCATTTATTCTGTAAAGACAACTACAGTAAGGACTGCAGGTAGGCAAAAGCAAAGAATATTACCCCAAAAAGGCAGTATTTGTCATGTTTCATCTTTAGGGCAGAACAACAAAGAAAAAGACAAAATATTACACTATGTGAAAGTTACCTTGACTTTCCTTTTATGTTAACACCAGATTACCCAAATAATGGCAGATTCTGAACTTAATGCAATTACATAAATTTTTAGGAAGGACCTAATCACTCTGTGAAACAGATTATGTGCTTGTGATATTGCTATCTTCCCATTTTGGCAGGATACTGTAACTTTATGAGGAGCCAGGAATCTGCCATTTCTGGCAAATGCCAGAGACTTGCTCAGAGAGGTAAACTAATATATGTCTAAACATTTTAGCAGAAGTTTAAGAATGTTGCTGTATTTTCAGGGACTCCACTACTAATCAAGTCTGGCTAATATAGATTCATCACTAGGTACTTGCCAGCCTTCAGGTTGACCAGCCGCTTTCCAGTCAACTTCTTTATCAGTCTGAAACTGATAAACTTTTCAGGAGCAAAAAAAGGTTAAAATCCCCCACAGCTTCCCTCATGATCTCTGTGGTCTTTGTTGAGGCACCACTACTGGAAACTTTACAATGATGATTCAATTGCAATAAGATAGGACTCAAAGTTGATATTATTCTCTATTCAGCAGCCCTAATAGGGAATGAAAGTTTGTTTTACCCCATAAATGTGGTAATACATATAGATAACTGAAGTATTCTGAAGTCTGATTTCTGATTATTCAGTTCTCCTGAAGAAACAAAGGAGATGATCCATAGTCTCTTCTGAATTCCCATCAGTCCAGAGATCTCTGGGAAGGGCTTTTGTTAGCCACCAGATTTATCTCCTTCTACCACTCAAAAGTTTCTCACACTGATGAATAAATTCACCTATCATTATGCTGAGCAGCCATCCTGGTTAACAAGCTTATGCTTGTTATGTTATGCTGCGAGAATGTTAGGAATGTTGGATTGACTGCATCAAATTATGTATCTTATTTTGACACAAGTACACTTTGACAAAGTGAGATGCGGTGGATGATATTGTAAGGATTAAGATTTATAGATCTTTGAAGCTGTTCTCCTTTCTTGAGATGGGAGAAGTAAATATTAAATTAATATTTTTATAACATTCACTATAGGATTTATTAATTTTATTTTGAATCTGAATAATTTTCTGATCTATACAAGCTAATTTTTAAAAGAATGAAGAAACCCCTAATCCTTTACATGGATAATTAGTATTTGCACTGTAAATGGATACACGATATCTGTTTCCAGGTTTTCAATTCAAATCTTAATAGAGTAAAAAAAAAAAAAAAAAAAGTGTTGTTACCTTCTGAAAGTTGTATATTGGCAGGTGTGAAATGAGCTTTCAGCCTAAAAGCAGTAGTTACATTTGCATTTAGGTACTATGAGTGAAAATAGCAGCAAAGATTCAGCAACACAGACAGCTGAAGTGTTAATCCAGAGTGCTTATCAGGATTTTCAAAGCTGCAGTAAGTCCATGAAGCCATGAAAGCACCTTCTACATGATGACATATGCAAGTGCTTGTCGTAAAATATATTTCAGAGAAGATTTATTCAGGGGATGTATTATCAGCATTTAACAGTACCAAAATAAGATGGTAGAATCTGAATGTCAAAGAAGAGTGGATTAATCATATTCTTAAATTGCAGGACATGTACCTGTCTCATTAACAGCAGATTTCCATAACTTATAGTTACTGAAGTTTCTAAGAAATAAAATCTGGGGTTGTGTGGGACCCTCTCTCTATATATTTCATAAGGATCCCACATAAAAAGAAAAAGAAATAGCAAGAAAAATCGTTGGAAAAATAATTATCTATGCCTAAAGTTTGAATGCTGGAGTTTGAGTCATGTGTCTTTATATTTCTAATGATATATTCAGGGGAGAGAATCTTCCAGCCAGAACCAGGAGACTTTCCCCTTCCTTCCCATAAACAGTTATGTTCACCAGAAATGTACTTCTCTCCATTTTGTAATCAGTTAAGAGAAGTACAGTGGAAAGGAAAAAATATGAGCCCAGCATAGATTACCCTTCAGAAGAAGAAATCTGTTTGAAATACAGGAGATCTCAGATTAATTATTTCAATATTCTGCTCTCCAAATTGAAGGCAGAGAATGCCACCACTATATCAGAGGCTTTAGATATTTGTTTTCTCTTCTTTAATTATGACTGCCCCAACACAAAATGTTTGGTTAAACAGACATCCTTCCATTCAGCAAGGCAAAAATGAAGAAAAACAATTGTGTAGTCAAATTAAATCATACTGCATTAATCTGAATGTATATTTAGGGAATATTAGTTTAGGGTACACATGCAAAAATATTTAGAATGACCCTTTTGAAAGTACCTTTTATGAAAATTGTGAATGACTCATTAGTAAAGAAAAAGAACTTAGACCGTGACTAAAGGTAGAAACAATGACTCTGAAATTGAACTTTTCATGAATAATAAATAGTTCTGTGGCTATTTTAGTGCGTGGGGGAGTAGATACATATATATGAGCATGCATGTGACAGTGACTCATAGCAACAAACTGACACCTAACAGGGTCCTGGAGTCTTACTGGGCTGTGAGCACAGGCACTATCGAGGGCTGACACTGCCCACGCTCCCTTTCAGGCTGTTGTCTCTGCACTTCTGAGGTGTTTTGTTCCCTCTTTCTGCCCATGGAACCACAACTTTATGGCAGAAGCAGGTATCTAAACCTGCAGTACTCCCAGCTCGTCATTCTTTCACATTTCCTACACGAGGCTCTTGCCATGCTTCCTAATCCCAGACTGGTGTGAAGGGCTTGGGTTAGGTGAGACTGGCTAAAGCAGAGCTGCAGACTCTGGTTTCCTCTTCTGCTCTTTCTGCAATAAGCTTTATGGACTTCTGACTTATGCAGGGTCTCCTCCCAGCTGGTCTCAGGTTGACTCAAATTTGGTCAGCTCATTTGCTGCTTTTCTCCTTCTACCTAAAAGGGTCCTTTTATAGATATGAAGACTTTAGGGCATGGGAGATCTACTCCACTTCATCGTTTGTCCATTACCCATACTCACTGCTTAAAACTATGTACTTCAGGTGCCCTGGGCTTGCTGTGCAGCTACTAGTCCTTGCAGTTCCTGTCTCTCCTGTATTAGTGAGCCCTTCACTTTCTGGGATTTTCTCTCTTTAAAGGTGCTTACGTCCATCATTCAACTCACTTCTCAGACTTCTTTTTGAAAATCTAAACAGAATAAGCTCTAAGTACCTTCTTGAAAGAGACTTCCTATACCCCTGAACTCATTCTTACATCTGTTTTGGCATCCCTTCAGATTTTTCACAATCTTTTAAAAATGTTGGACAAAAGTCCTACATGACTTCCTAGTACAGAAGCAAAATCCTTCCTTTCCTTCTATTCACTCTTTTTCTCTGTATTTATCTAAAGATTGCTTTAGGAATTTTTGACCCAGAATTATAATGACTACTCGAGTTGTCTGTCCAATGTGAATCCCTACATCATTTTCTCTGAGACATACTTTTCCAAGACACCTCTTTTTCTACTCTATTTGTATGTTTTCTGCTCTTTCTTTTCCTCAATTATGCAAGACTTCTCCATTGGCTGTATTACAGGTTTTCTTTCCAACAGGCAGGGTTTATCACACAACTCAGACAGTTCTACTAGACAATACAAACCCCACCAGTGCCGCAATGCAGTAAGCCCTTGTTTGGTGTTTGATAAGGTCTCTCTAGAGAAACTTCCCTCGTGATGTGCTGGGAAGAACTGGCTTGCTCCCACACTTTCAGACTGGTCCTATGGTCCCACTCACAGAATAATTGATATACAGCATGCTAACAACCAGATGAAATAAGCACTTTTACCCACTTTCCTCACATTTTTATTGAAAGAGGGTTACAGAATCCAAATAGATTTAATTGAGGTCTAACTGTACAGCAAAGATTGTCCCCACCAACTGGGCCTCTCCTTATTGCTCCTCTTCTACTTCTACTATGCTCACCAATTTTCAGTTGGTTAAAGAAAAAGAGCATACTGGGGGGAGATTTGCATATGTGTTTAAAAACAAATCAGAACGTGTATAACGGTGCATCTCTTATGTAATAGTCATGGAGGTAAAGGACTCTCCCAGAGCCCTCTGCCCTCTTTCCTCATGAAAGAATCAACCACCCAGAGGGGCTGGTAGGCTAGATGTGCTCTTAATTTTCTCCTTCTGTTACCTCTGTTTTTCCAGTATGAATCATGCTTCTGCTGGTGTGCTGCTGCAGAAACTAGCATATCATTTAGAGCTATGCTATTAAACAAAAGCTTCCTCTGACTGACTAATGTTATAATTGGCTACATAAATAGCAATTTGCAGTAGACACAATAAATATATATAAGCAGATGTCTTTCTGAACACATCTTTAATATAAAACAGCAATGTGTGAAAATTACAGTTCCATACCAGACTTCTTAAGAGAGGCTTATTTTTGCTTATAGTCCTCTTTCTCTCTTTTATACTCAAAATTTCCCAAGATCACATTCTTTGTTTTCAAAACCAAATTTACCACTGCACTGGTGGGATAGAGTCTACTTTGAATAGGGAAAAAGAACCTGAAAAGCCAGGGGTGCATATCTATTACAAAGCTAGTTAAAAATTAAATGTTTACAATTAAAAATTAAGTAATAATAATAAAATATTTCATAATGTATGTCTAAGTTTTATTTTTAGTGTCCTTGACACTTTTATTGAAAATCAGGTATTCATTATTTCTGACCACTGCAGGAAGACATTCAGGGAGGAGAGACAGTCATTGTTCAGAAAGATCTGAACTCTACTCTGGCTTTGAATATAAATTCTAACATCCCTAAGGTTTAATAAGAATGTTTGAGAAGGAAAAATTACATTATTCTACCTGGCTTATGCCATATGTCTAACAGCTCCACAGTGTCACTCCTGTAATAGCAGGAAATCAGGACTCTGCTGGCACTTGGAACAAAGCAGGAGTTGTTTCTCTCAGTCACACCAGAACCCTGTGAAACTATCCACAGAAGAGATCAGAATGAACAGGGGTCAGGCACTAATAAACGCAGACCTCTGTAAAAATAGTCATTTATGTTCTCGGAGGAGTCTTCATAGATCCAGGAGTGACGATTACATTTTTTTTAACTTCCTCATGATCTTGCTAATAGTTTGTAGTACAACCGTTCCTAGATTATGGGATTCCCTAGGCTAGCATTAAATTTACCATTCAATAAAGTAAATAGAAAGAGGACACAAACTAAAGAAGAGTATGTACTTCAACGCTTGGCTGGATTGCAGTCATGGTCTCCATGTCAATTAATTCAGAAATATACTTCAGTGGCGTTATTTGGCATGTTGTGTTTGGGGTTTTTTCAGATACTTTTTGTTCTTATAATACACATTTATTTTTAAACAGAGAGGGCATGTTTTCAGGATGACTGCAAATTTTAATCCCATTTGAATTTCAGCCATTTCTGCCAAAAAAACAGAGGAAAGGGTATATATAATAAATAATAGGGTATATATAATATATAAATATATAAAAATAAAGGGTATATATAATAAATAATATATACCTAAATAATAGGTAATTTTCTTAAAGAAAGACTGATATTATTTTACAGATCAATTGCTTGACCAGCAGACTTTCAACCCAATTCTTAGGCCAGCTCTACTCCAGAACAATTGATTATCCTGTGCCCAGAGCCCCTGCCTGTGTCTTTTATGGTGTATGAATTTTTTATTGACTAAGTAGTATAAATAAGCATAACACATGAAATTTTCCTGAGGAGACTCATGCATAGATAGTCTCAGTTATTAGTATCATTTCGTATTAAGTTACACATCCAAGTGTTACATTTGAGTCTCAAGGCAATATTAGAACAATGAAGCATAAAATCAGACAATAAAAATTAAAAAATACTTTTTATCATATTTTTCTATAAATCAAGAGCTCTAATAAGCAGTGACAACAGTATTGATTATAGAGCTAGTAAAGTAAACACAGTAACATCCTCAGAAGATACTGAGTTCTCAGGTAGCGTAGTACAGAACAGATAAAAAATGCTGTCTTTTTTTCTGGAAGCAAAGGTGTTCTGTCAGGGATGCAGGAGCCTGAGGATTACAATATAAAGTTACAAAAACATGGTCCAAATCAGTTGGAAATGTTGCCAGATGTAAAATAACTCATTTCTTGTGGGATGAGTACCAAGTATTCCTGAAGGACCAGAGAAATAAGAAAACATGCCTGCTGCATCCTTCTGTTTTGCAGCATGGCCCCGTCTGCAGAGCCTCTGCGGTGGCCACGTGTGTGTGATCCGTGCTCTGAGGCAATAATGAATCTGGGGAATGCCTACACACTAGCAATTCCAGCAGGGACACCGGGCGTGCTTTGTGCCTAGGAAATAACCTGGGGAAATAACTTGCTAATAGTGACGAATATGTAAGTTGCAGTGTTGAAAGCATAAGTTCGTGCAGAAATTACACTGCACGTGAAATGTCTGTTGAGCCTTGGATATTTTACTTTCTAGCCAGTGAGATCACCAGCAAAAGGAGTATGTGGGCATATGTGGCAATCTCAAGGTTTCCCAGGTTAATGCGCTTTTGTTTGTCAGCCACAAAATATCTTTTTAAGCACTGAAATACACATTTTTACAATATTGACATGATTAAAAAATATTGGGATGTCTGTATGGTGGACATGTAATCAACTCAAGTTTATAGCAGAAAGATGAAGCAAGCCTTTCCCTTAGTGGTTGATGGAGATAACTGAGGGTGAGATTAACTCTCTTGCAAGGTGCATCTGTCCTTACAGAAGTACTGGAATGCCAGGCATAGACCCTACTTCAGACCTGAGCTAATTCTTTCAAAAGAAGCCGTGTACCTGTGCACCTGTCCCAATCAGTTTGCTGTATAAACAAACCTCTTCGGAAAATTAGTGACCTGTCCAAGCTCACCAAAAAAATTAGCAAGAAAGCAAGTAAGAACTGTGTTTATTTCATTCCACTTTCACAATATCTCTTAAAACCTGTATATTCAACACCAATAGAAACTTAGGTGTCAAAAGTCCAGTCCTGATTTCCACTATTTCTGCAAAATTAAGATACGATTGCTGGTAGAATTTTGCTTGTGGATAGATATGTACAGCACGAAAGCCACCAATATGCTTGATATTAGAATGTGCGTATGGTCTACTCCAACAAGAGTGTATCAAATCCCTCTTTCACACATAGAAACAGTTCTCCAGGAAAAAAAAGTGATAGGATATCACTGTAAAACATAATGCAGTAAAAAAAAAAATCATGTGTCTTCCACACTTTAGACACGTAACCAGTTTTGACTGAAAGCTGTGAGAGAGGTAGATCACTGTGCATAATACATGACATGGAGATTCATTAACAATCATCTTTTTATTATAAAATGCCAAGATAATTAACAAAAATAAATGGTTTCACATATCTGAATCAAATAAAAGGAAATCTAGAAATAGCTTTGATAAAACCAGCTCTTGTCCTTTCATATTTCTCTTTTGACACCTTATCTGACCTGAGCACTAATCTACTTTGTACATCTCCTACCAAGGTGAAAGCAAATAGAGCTCCCTGGGTTCCAAGTGTCATGTTGGTGTCTGGTAAGATTTATGAATATATTTTTTTACCTTCTTGATGGTCCAGGTTTTCTGGCTCTGTTTTGCATTGCTGATGCCATTGGCCCAGAGCCTGAATTTCATCTCCCGTTATGGGCTACTTAAAAATCATGAGGGATTGTTCTGAAAGTAAACATCAAAACATTGAAATCTGAATAAACATAATTAAATCTCTCTCTATAGCTTTAAGCTGGTTTTACTTATTTACTAAAGAAATCAAATTCTATGAACAACCCCCCAGATGATCTGTGTTTCTACAGTGGTACATTTACATCTTAGAAAGGATTTAGAATTGTAAGGTATAATTCCTTTTTTGGTACGCTTGTTTAAATTAGGAATAACTGCAGTAAGCCACATTGATTTTAAAATTGTGCACCAACATAAAGGGTGAAAAAGTTCACTTTAAGTCAGTTTGTTAGTCCTGAATGACCCCCAGCCTTTGACCTTTAGAAAGTCATGTGTTGACAGTACTATTTTTCAGATACAGAATAAAGCTTGGTAGAGAACAGCTATTCTGCAGCAATTGTGGTAACAGATGTTCTTACTCATGAGTAAATTTGCTTTATTCTATTCTGGATTCACCCTCACAGTAAAATTCACACACTCTTCTTTAATTCAAATTAGCTTTCAAGTTCAGGAAAACCTTTATCCTTAGCGAGCTTCCTGGTCCTAAACTGCATGCACATGGAAGTTCCCTACTCTCATTCCCATGACCAGGGTGGGGATGGGGGCAGCTGCTCCCATCCTCATCCTGGTGCCTAGCAGTACTGTCCCACTTTTGCACAAGTTGGGATGAAGACATACTTGCTTAAGAACAAAGTCATCTCATCATTTCTTCTGTACATTCTGAGGCATAACATGAGCAGAAGCAGTTAGAGGGGATTGCGAATTTCAGGGAGAGCAGTATTCTGAACACAGTCCTGCAGCCTGTCTTGGATGGATTTCCTAAGTCTCTTGACTTCCATTCCATCACCTATAAAAGGCAGGAAGTCATCGCTACTGCAATTCTTTCCTAGACTGTGAAGATTCATTGGTGTCTCTAGAGAACTCTGGAGATGGTGTTTGCCTTGAAGTCTGACTTAATATGAGCTGTTGTGTCCAGGGTAAGCTGGGAGCTTGAATAATAAAGGCAAATGGGTGGGTCAAGACTGAAGTGCATTTCCAGAAGTTACTTCAGCTGAGTTATTCCAGCCCAAGGACAGCAGGCCAGGACTTGAGTTCCTCAGCAAATCTTGGAGCCTGGCAAGGAGCTCCCAGAGGCCCTATCTGTCTAACACATGTTTAACGGATCAATTTCATCTCTTTTCACAAATAGGATGTCAGAAACGCAACATGACAGAAGTATGACCTGTCCCAATAAGATTCCGAAATCTGAGAGTTTGAATCTGAGTTTGGGCTGGGCTGGGAGATGGAAAGAACAAGAGAAGGAAAGACAAGCTTAGGAGTGGTGAAATACAAGGTAGGATGATACATAATTCATGTTTTAACACAGTCCTTTGTCTGCTTTGGAGTTCTTTTCAGATATGATTTTGAAATACCATGTATCTCCAGACCACTTGTCGAGCAGTACTTTCGTAAACCTTTCAGTTTAAGCCTTGGCAAGACCTTGCCCTCAGGGCATACTGAGTCCATCTAAGGCCTCTAATAGTTTCCCCATAGGTTTGTCAAGGTGACACTGTGAACCATTTTGAAATACGGCTTTGTAAGTGCTTTAATAAGAATCAAAAGACAACAGCTTAACTACTCACTCATGGCCCTAAAAAGTAAATAATCCTGTGTTTTATAGCTCTAATTTCTGCTTTTACCTTCTGGTGATAGCTCAGGTTCATTTCTGACAAAGGAGGAGGCAAAAGGAGGTAGACGAGGAGAAAGTGCAGAGTCAGAAACCATTTTTCACACGGTTCTGAATCTTAAAGTATAGGTTAGTATTTGCATTATTCAGTCATTCATTATCACTTGAAGCTTAGATATATATTCCCTGCTTCCTACTAGGAAATTAAATATACTTTTTCCCATAACATTCTGCTAGCATCTTGCTCTCTTTCAAATCTTACATTTCAATATTATTTATTTTTTATGTTCTTTATGTACACTCCTCTCTTGAAGTTATAGCATATTTTTTTGTTTAAATTATTTTTTATATTTCTGCAGAACATATGTCCTGAATAAAATTACAATGAATTTGAGGGTGATGAATATGTAATTATATAAGACTTGTAATTACTTTGACAGCGGCCCAAAAGAAATCTAGTCAAAGGCTTTGGATATGCTCTGAGTTACTATACACTATGGCAGTGAAATGAAAATATAAAATACATATCTGTAGTGTTTATGAATCATTATGTTGTGTCCATGTATCTGTAGAAAGCAAGGTGGATGTATCAATATAGATGAAAAAAAAAAATGGTAAACCCCGGGATTTGTTTTTAGCACAGTTGTCATCTTAATGCATTTCTCCATGACAAATTTTGTTTTCCATATATTTCTTTCACACATACACTTCCATAAAGTTAACTGTTGTAAAATAAAATCTGTTTACAATTCTTTTATGTGTTTTCTGTTGTTCAGGAAATCAAACAAGTAATTTTCAAGAAGCACATGCTTTTTTTCTTTCATTATGGAAAATATGTTATCTTTTCTCCTTGTAATATTGTATGTGTGGAGGAGTTTACTTAGAAATGTAAATGTTATTGCCTTTTTGTGGCCTTATTCTATTACTATTTTGCATAATTTATGTAGTTATAATAGCACAGAATGAAATGATGAGCCTAATTTTTTTTTTGTCAACAAAAGTAAATTGACTTTCTAAATATAATAAGACAAATTTTGGAGATCAGTACAGCTTAGTTTTGCATCAAAACCAAGTTCTGTATTATTAAATTTGGATATACAGTTTTGTTCTGCATTTTGAAGAAAAACTTAGAGCCGCTGGTGTCCATGTAGATATTTTGTAGACATATTCATCTGTCAATCCAAGACAAGTATACATAAAATAAATAACTTCAGAGCTAGTTATAAAAAACCCTTCTTTTCAAGAGATTAATTTCAATTTAATTTCAATTAAAGGGATCTATAGAAATCCATGCATTTATTCTTTTTCACAATTTACCAATAACTGTGCTTTTTTTTTTTTTTACATATCTTGAATATTATTGTTCTTCAACAATCTTGAAGAAGGAGATTGACATCTACTTGCCAATTATATTAATACTAACTTTTATAATCCTAAAGATATAACCAAAATTTTGAAAATTATTTAGAGAACAAAACAATATTTTTCATCCTTATGAATCAGCTTTATCCTGATAGGGCTTTTTTAGCATGTTTTTATAATTTCTGAATTAAGTTTTACTATTCCCTGTTACTAGGACCCTTTAAGGAAAGAATAAACCTACATAGCTAGATTATAGAAAATCCACATTGAAGTTTATCTTGTTCTTTAGCACCTAAGATTAATAAGACATTGTGCCTCAAGGATATTCATTTCCCTCAGTCCATGTCTGTCGTTTCTTTAAAAAATTATCAACAGAACCTACTTCCATCCTTTTGTGGCAATGCTTATAATTAGTTTATGAAATAATTAGATATAGACCATGAATAGCGTGAGACAGGAGATGAAATTGAAGAACAACAGTGGCTGGTTGCATAAGAGTAAAACTATTCACTGGAAAGTTTTGTGTAAGAGTAACCTGAGGATAGGACTTCAGTAAATTATGGATCTATTTTAACAGCCGTGTATAAAGAAAGGGAGAACACAGCTGTGCTGCAGACAAGAATAGGATTGAAGCTTGGATTAGTGCTTGCAAAAAGGAGAAGGATGTTGCAATGATACATATCCTCAGATGCATCTCTTTCCCCTTCAAGTTGTCATCATTTTGAAAGAAACTATGAGAAAGCTGATATCCCAAGATATGATGTAGCCCAAGGGAATTGTTACCATAAGCCCTTGGCGATGGGGAAGGCTTTTCTGTGGAGGGAGACCAGTGCAGAAACACAAGGAATTAATTTTATGGAAAAGTTTCTCCTGAGCAAATTTACAGTATTACACCAGATTATGTGCCTCCTCAGCAAGTTTGCTTATGACACAAAGCTGGGAGGAGTGTCCAATATCCCAGAGTTCTGTGCATCCTGCCACTGGAAGTTATAGGTTGGGGAGATGGAGAGCAGAACCATTCAAAATTTAACAAAGGCACATGCAAGGTCCTGCACCTGGGGACAGATAACCCCCTGCACCAGGACAATCTCAAGGCTGGCCTGTTGGAAAGCAGCTCTGCAGAGAAGGACCTGGGGGTCCTGGTGGACAACAAGCTGTCCATGAGCCAGCAGTGTGTCCTTGTGGCCAAGAAGGCCCGTGGTATCCTGGGAGGCATTAGGAAGATCATTTCCAGCAGGTCAAGGGAGGTGATCCTGCCCCTCTACTCAGCCCTGGTGAGGCACATCTGGAGTGCTGGGTCCAGTTCTGGGCTCCTCAGGAGAGACATGGAGCTTCTGGAGCAGATCCAGTGGACAGCTACAAAGATGATCAAGGAACTGGAGCATCTCTCTTATGAGGAAAGGCTGAGGGAGCTGCGCCTGTTCGGTTTCAAGAAGAGATTACTGCGAGGGGGCCTCATCAATGTCTCTATATAGATGAGGAGAGGGTGTGAAGAGGATGGAGCCAGGCTCTTCTTGGTGGTGCAAAGCAATAGCAAAAGAGGTAATGGGCAGAAACTGATGGACAGGAAATTTCATCTGAATATGAGGAAGAACTTTACTGTCTTTTTTACCCAGCACTGGAACAGATTGCCCAGAGAGGTTGTGGAGATTCCCTCACTAGAGATTTTCAAGAACCACCTGGATGCAATCCTGTGCAATGTGCTCTAGGACCCTGCTTGAGCAGAGAGGTTGGACCAGATGATCTGCTGTGGTCCCTTCTATTCTTACCCATTTTGTGATTATCATACTGTAATTTCAGAACTCACTTCTGAGCCTGCAATATGTTTAGTGGAGCTTGAGGAGAAACTAAACACGTATATGGAAGAGGGATATACAGCGGGCTAGTAGTCAACCATGTGAGGTCCAGGAAAGCCCCAGAAAGCTACCTGTAGACTCGGAAAGGAAGATAGAGGATGTATAACATTTCCTTTTCCTTCCTTAGGTATCTCAGATGCAATATCGGGCTTGATGAACCCTCAACCAAACCTATTAATATTTATTCCTATAAATTCTTATCTTATTTGGCTTGATAGGTTATTGTTAAAATAAATCTCCCACAGAAGTGCATTTTTAATCAAACTTCAGAAGTATAGGCAAAGAATTACACAAAGGCACTGTACTTTGTTGCCTGTAGCATCCATTTCTTCCTTTGCCTTTCATAAAGACACACAGTTTCAGTTTCACTTCTAATGTATGCTTGAAGAAGACAGACTCTTACTAGTACATAGTTATCACCCTGACCTAAAATATCTGGAACAATATTTCTGGAACTAATTCCCTGGTCACTCTTTATAAAAGATTTGAAAAGTGTTTTACATTCATAAAGATTCCTTTTAATAATAAACTGAACGCTAATCTCTATCCATTAAGTCTTTGAAGGTAAGAAGTAAGTAATGCCATTTCCTTTGAGACACGTCAGACTTTTCTCATGTGATAAAAGAAATCATTTTCCGGGCTGCTCAATTCTAGTACAGTCTATTAATACACTCACAGCTACAGAATCAGGCTGAGATTGATTGTCTTCTTTTGAAATGTATTAGCATAATATTTGTTTTAGCATAAAATTTTTTTTTTCATATAAAGAGTGTGTATTTATGTGAAAAAGAATTCCTTAAAATCCAACCAGATTTTCCAGACAGACATTGTGGAGAACCTATTTTATTTTTTTACTTTCGTTTGTTCATATTGTCTCAGCACAGTCAAAACCAAAATGTTTAAACATTAGTTTCAAGCCAAATGAATGCATATGCTTAAAGCTATAAGATATGAATAATATGACTGCTTTTTAAAACAAATGAGAAAAAAAGCCTGTTATTGAAGGTGACAGTTTCAGGTTACAAAAGAGAACATAAACTTGAATCCTTACTATTAGGGCATTACTCTATAAAACCTAGTGGGAAAGACAGATTAACCCAGATAACTATTGGTAGAATTACTGACAGAAATCTAAAGGAAAAAAGAGAGTTTAATACAGAGGTTACTTTAATTCAAAGCTTTCTCACCTGGAAATCTGTGAAGCTAGACATGTTTGTGAAATGTCACTGTTTTGATATCCTGAAACTGGCATCCTGTGTACATTCATAGGAACACTAGTGCTATGGTAGCTGGTTAAAAATTAAACATATGCAAGCATTGGTTGCATCTTCTTAATACATTTAATTTACATTAGTATATAATTTTGTAGTAATTTCTTAGTTTAGTTACCCATATATTTCTATATATTGAGAAAATTATTTTGAAAAAGGGTAGGATAAACTCCACAAAAATGCTAAACTCTAGTTTAATAGGATAGTCTCTATAAGGCATAAGAAACTAAAGGAAAATTGGTCTTTGCCTTTGGCAGTATAGACCTGTGAGTGCTAAAATATGGAAATCAAATTCTTATGTCTCACAGTACAAAAATAATTTTTTTTCTTATAGCCTCATTACTTTTAAAGTCATTAAGATTATTCAAAACCGTTTGCTTACCTTCTGTTGTGATAAAGTTTTAAGGATCGCATCTGCTCTAAGACTTAACATGGAATACAGAAACATGAATATGTTCCAAATTTATTAATTTAAAAATAGAATACCACCAGATCAACCCTTAATAATTCAATTTTTACTAATATATTTATTAATAATTTTATTTATTTTTACTTTAAATTTTAAAATTTTATTTAATTTACTAATTTAATATTTTTTATCAATGAATTAATTACAACACAAAGGACAGAATGATGATGCAATGGTGGAAACGGCACAACCCTTCTGGAATGCCAACAGAAGGAAGGCAAAGCTACCAACCCCTGTCAGGTTTCCTTCATTGTCAGCTTGACCTCTCAACTAAAGCCATTGAATGTGGTTTTGGAAATGTCATTCTGAGACCTAATTCTTTCTTTTCTGATGACAGAAGATATTCAAATAAACTTCAAATATCCAGATTTTCTGTTCAAAAATAATAATCAAGGCTCTTCACTGCTTCTCATCTTTTATTTACTCTTTGAGATTCATTCCTACCTCTGATCATTGCATGACACCAGCCTCCATTTTATCCTGTTGTTCTGTATTCAGTGATTTCTGAACAGATGGCGTGGAGGGGTCGTGGCACTGCCCATGAGACCTACAGTCTTTATCACATTTTTTTTGTCAGCGTATATTGTCAGGAACTCATCTCTTTGAGTCCAGTATTTTTGTTTGTAATGTGTAATAACAATGTCTTCTTACATTTGCAACAGTCTTTGAGCTCTGCCGATGAATATTGCAGTGTCAGACATAAACATTTGTTATTCCATGGCTGAAATAGGAGAAGGCAAAAAATAATAAGACCAAGCACGGTATATAGGAGTATTTGTTACACATTTGTTTTTCAAAATGATCCATGACTTTTTCCTTTCCTGTTGAATACAGGGTGGATAAGGGTACCCTAAAAACTGCCCAAGAAATCACATTAACTTTCATTAAAATTAAAGCTACTGTAAGTCTCAAGCATTTTTGTAAATCTCAGAATACTCTGTGCTTCTAGAATGAGCCTGGAACCCATAACATGAAAATACCCTCTGCACCTTGACCTGGAATCTGTATGAGATTTCCTTTTGCCTTCAGAGGCATGAAGGTGGTAGATAAAAGACAGTAAGCATGAGAGATTGTGAGTATTTTATATTTCTGAGACCCAGGAGAATTATGAAAGAACTGGTGTGATACAGTGACTTCTGAGACAGGCAGATTAGAGAATTTTGAACACTCCGCCCACTCACAAACATATCTACATATATTAATAATAGAGCATGTTTATGTTTCAGTAGAAATAGAAAATACAACAGGCTAAGGAAATAAGAATACATTTAAAAATACTGTTTACTTTGCTATTTTATAAATATTTTTTAAAAATAATTAAGGAATTTTTAAATGTCAGAGTTAAAGCCAAAACCACACATTTCATTAAATTTTCTTGTGAGAAGCTGATGTGGCACAGTCTTAGGCATTTCAATAACTGTTTTCATTATTCCACATACATACTCCACAATATCATAAATTACTGTTACAAGCACTGCTTAAAATCTCTACCACTTATTCCATGATCAGAAATTCACTCTTTTATTTTTTTTACCCATTCAACCTATGTCCTTTACATCTAAATCATCATCTAAATTCTGCCATTTATAAAATGGGATTTTATGGCACTCATCAGAGCAACTGATGATGGTATTCACACACAGCACTATATTTCCCAACATCCATGTAATGTGAAGATTTACTGTTATCCTTAGCAAGCATTTGGAGCTACATCACAGAGAAATAAATCATGCTTTCCAAGAAGAGAGTCCTCAGCCAACAACCTTGAAAGGTATTTGTTTATGTCCTTAATGTTCTGCGTTGTGCAAGACACAGCTTGCTTCACAGCGAGCAAACTCTGGATCCAAAAGCAATGTGACTACGTGACACCTGAGCTTGAAATCCATTGCAGCTCTGTGACATAGCACAGTCACCAGTTGGACTCTTGAAAAATGCACCTGGAAAGCTTAAGAAAGGCTTTTCCAGAGTGTCTGAACTAAGATTTTTCAGGTAATCAGAAGTCTCGAGCTGGCCAGCATTCTCTCTTGCATATAACTATGCATATCTAGAATCATCCAGATTCTGACCTAAGCTGTGTGCAAGCTGGCCGTAACTTACTGCCTCTGGATACAGGGGGCTGACAAAATACACATCAATGATTTTTCAAAATCTACTGCAGATTTGGGTGATTTGTGTTTTTATTTGTAGGCTCACTGAAAAAAATAGGCATTAAAGTACCAAAAATCTCCAGCCAGCCTTGCTGGAGGTCAGACTAGTAAACACACTCGGGTGGTAGCACTGCTCAAGTATCACTGCTCAGTCCTGAGGAAAGGGTAAAAACTTTGTAACAAAAACACTCCGGAACACAACCTAAATGCTTGTCTCAGCTCTCTGCAGGGAGATGGCTGGTCGCACTGACATGGCAACACATTTCAGATTCATTTCTGTGCAAACACACTGCTATGACAGCCTTCAGACACAGATCCTTGAAGGCTGGCTCTGGCAATAGGCACTTTGTTGAGGCTGCTGTTGTCAAATAGTGCAGGTTGTGTGCTGCTGGCTGTGAAATCCCAGCTGGCATCTGCTGCGTGAGTTCCCAGATTCAAGTACTGCTATTCAATGATGGACTTCTTTTCACAGGAATTTTGCAGATTCACAACAGCTGATAATAATTTGATTAATAATGTGTGATCTGTAGATTATATCCGTTTATGTGGCACTTCCATCTTATATTCTTGATAATCCTGATTCCTAAAAAAAATTAAATATAAGGAACATTCATAAACATACATTTTGTAGTGGTTTACCTCCATTGCGACATCCTTTTTTTCCCCAGCACCCCAGTATTCTGTCCCAATTCAGCTTCTATAAATCAGGTTATGCTGGAAATTGATGCAGTCACATCAAGAAACAACAAGAAAAAACACTAGTCAAACCAGCAAACTCCAACTGCTGCTCAATAACATTTGGAACACTTTCTTTGTGTGTTGTATGTTGCATATACATAATTTTAACAGTTGATCAAAGAAATCCAAAGATGACAAATGTCTGAAAAACTTTTATAGAAGCAGCAAAGAGGCAGTGCTCATGCACCACTAGCACAGGACATGGGCTTTACTTTAGAGATTCCAGGAGCTTCTGCTCACAGCCTGGAGTTTACAGAAAGGCAAGAAGGGAAGAAGATGTAGAAGCAAAAGTAATTCCAAATTAGACACAGTGACTGGTGAAGCAATGAACCAAGAGATAAACACCCACACTGACCTTTCAGATGGTAAAAGTGCATCTCTAGGACTCTATGGAAACATCCTGTCATGCTGCTAAACCCTGCAGGGATGGGAGGGCTTTGCTGCAGCTCACAAGTGACAGGGTGAGCTCACCATATCCAGCAAGCAGGCAGAAATCGCTACCCTGAATGTGCATCAGACCACAATTATTTTGAAAACTAATATCTTGAAGAAAATAGTCACTGATTGTAATTGCCCTGCAGAATTCCACTCATCATTGGCAGACAATGATTAGCTTTCATTTTGCAGCTTATTTGAAAATTAGTGGCAGACAATGCTTCTCGATAATTTCCTAGGAGGATGGTAAACATTTTACACAACCTCTTGCCACAACTGTCTACGTGAGCTGGGAGACAGATGTTACACATCTGGCACTTTATTCTTTGCTGAACTTTATGCTAGCATTGTATTTTGGCTTTGCACATATGGATTTTAAACTCCAGGTCTTGGTTTGAAACTAAAAATCAATTACCCCTATTTGAACCAAGCATAGGATCTGCAGTTTGCTAAGCTCCAAATCAGTGCCATGCTGACCTGAGGTAATGTGATTCCAGTCCAAAAACTCTGCTCTGTGCAAAACCCTAAGAATGAGCCTGGACATGCTGTCCTCTCCTCACATGGTCAGTGGATGTTTGCTTCAAGTACAGAGGAAAGCTCTCTTACCAAGGGCGCAATTTCATCAGACAGAGTTCAAATAAAGGTATTTGTTATTCTCATTAATTCTCAAATCTCACCCACGCATTTTATACAGGTTTGAAGGTCCATCAACATAATGCACCTGGATGATTTTATGACAATGGCACATTTTTCTTAACAAAATGTATTGTTCACTGACTGATAGACTGATTTCAAATCAAAATGTTCTACAAAGTAATGTTAAGAATAATAGCCTGCCTTGTCAGTGCACGTACTTTTTGTCTAATAATTCTAGCAGTCATAAGCACAACAGTGTTAATTTTTCAGTGTTCTGTTTGTGAATTCTCTAATTCTATGAACTTTTTTTCTGTCCTGCACAAAAGTGAGATGCTGAATGAAGTTATTAGTTCTGCATTTTCAGGTGTGGGTGGTGTCATGCTGTACCACTGACCCGCATCACCTTCATGGCAAACATTTAATACCCCACTAAGACAATTTACACTAGCATTCATATAAGACAAGTAGGAGATTTGCTTTTTCTTCACCAACACACATGCCGATAATGATCTTATTCCCTTGAGGCATCCCCGAACACCACCCTGGAGAGTCTTGCCTTAATTTTAGATGACTTACTGAAAGACATTCCCATCATAAAACACATTTTGATTTGAACTATTGTTGTTCACATGGTAATCTATTACACAGCATAAGTAATGACTTCAGAATCTATCCTATGACATCTTTAATGAAGAAAATCTTATGTACAGAGATTTTCATCTTCACAGAAGAAGCAAGTGAGACTGTTACATGAGGTCTCTGAATCTCCTCCAGTGTTAAGGCACCTCACAAGCTCATTGCAGTGGCTAACGAGCATTTATACATGGGGGTCCACAAGCTCTTCTGTGAAGATAACATTCTGAGGTAATGCCACAAAATACTGTACTTGTTTTCAAAGTGATAGTGCATTCATATCCTTCTGGGATCTTTCATTCTCTGGGAGCTTTCACATTCCCTGAAGTACCCTATCTAGAGCAGCTGAAACATATTCAGTTATTTTCTGGCTTTCAGATGCATAGCTAAAAGAATGCAAATCAACTTTGTTTTCCAACCCCAACCATACCTATGTGTTTATTGTGGTTTGGGTTTTTTTGTTGGTTCTTTTTTGTTTTGTTTGTTTGTGTGTTTGGTTTTTAAATCTCACCAATGTTCTACTGTGAATAAATCAAATTGTACATGGCAAAATTGTGAGGTATTTAGGAGTTTGAAGCTTTTTCTTCCAAAAGATTTTTACTCTGATGGAACTTCAGATTTAAGTAAGACCTTCAAAACAAACTTGGCTATTTAATAACTCCTTTAATGACTACTAATTATTTAAAATAGCTAATATTTTTAAAATATTTATCTTACACTTTTGTGGCAGAATTAGAACATTCTGATGATTCATTCTTATTAATCTGCAGTGGATAATTTAATTGCACCTACTTCCATCAAAATATTATTGGAACAATTTTATTCATTACTATTTCACCTGGTGTCACAGGTTTCAACAGAACTTGCTATTGTGCATATAGCTTATATTATTCTAAGGCTGTTTCTCATCTTGAAAATGAATGATGTTTTGAAATCACAAAGCCAAAAAATATGAGCAGAATAGAGTCAGGGCTTAAGTTAGATTTTAATTTGGAGCATTGCACATTTCTTTTGCGTGTTGTTATAGGCAAAACTGGTCCATGTACTAAGGGGCATTTCATACATTTACAAATGACGGAGTAGCAAAAAGGCAAAGGTAGCAGAAAAAACAGCATGAAATGGAATCACAGAATCACAGAATCAT
The DNA here is from genome assembly GCA_013400975.1 of Atrichornis clamosus. Taxonomy (NCBI): domain Eukaryota; kingdom Metazoa; phylum Chordata; class Aves; order Passeriformes; family Menuridae; genus Atrichornis; species Atrichornis clamosus. The sequence goes on along the minus strand of WBMZ01002233.1, from coordinate 25,927 downwards.
TAGGCTTGGAAGGGACCTCTGGAGATCTAGTCCAACAACCTGCCAGGGCAGGATCACCTACAGCAAGTTCCAAAGGAACACATCCAAGTAGGTTTTGAATGTTTCCAGACAGGGAGACTCCACGACCTCCCTGGGCAGCCTGTTCCTGTGCTGTGCCTGCCTCAAGGTATTGGAGCTCTTCCTCATGTTGAGGTGGAACTTCTTGTGTTTTAGTTTATGGCCGTTGCTCCTGGCCCTGTTTGTGGGCAGCACTGAAAAGAGTCTGGCACCATCCTCTTGGCACCTGCCTTTGAGGTATTTATATGCATTGATGAGATCCCTCTCAGCCTTTTCTTCTCCAGACTAAACAGGTCCTGTTCCTGCAGTGACTCCTCATAAGAGAGATGCTCCAGACCCCTCATCATCTTTGTCACCCTCTGGGGGATCCTCTCTGGTAGCTTCTTGTCTTCTACTGAGGAGCCCAGAACTGGACACAGAACTCCAGATGTGGCCTCACCAGGGCGGAGTAGAGGGGCGGGATCACCTCCCTTGACCTTCCGGCCGTGCTCTTCCCAATGCACCCCAGGTTACCATTGGCCCTGCTGGCTGCAAGGGTACTGAAGCACACCCGATGGAAGAGTATTTGCAAAGTAAGGAATGGCAAATTCTCTGTTCAGTTCAGAGAATACTGGGTTGAGGATTGGATAATACAACCAGGATTATGACACGTACTTGCTTATAAAGTGAAGTATCATGATGCTCTTCTGCAAACATCAGGCACTTAAGTCTCCAGAATGCTCTCAGACTTGTTTTTTACACTCATTGAATGAATTTTTCAGAGTTCAAATGCTAAAAATGAATCCCTTTTTTTTTTTTTTTTTTTGGACCAAGAAAGGATGTATATGCTGGAATATTAAATGATAAGTAAAAAATGTGCTAGGCCATGACTTTTAACTAAAGTTATATCAGTACCCTTTACACTGTAGTGTTAAAACAGCACCTTCATCTTCCTGGATGCATAATGTTTAAGATACTTCCCACAAAATAGTGTTTGTGCACATAATTTGTATCTTTCTGAACTTCGGCTTTTTCCTTTGAAAATGAGAATCAAGTGTGGCTTTAGTAGCAGACAAAACAGGACAACGTAGCTTTTCCTCATCTTGCTCTGGAGCAGACAGTATCACATTCCTCTTTAGCAGTCAGTGACATTTTCTGACTCCAATCTCACCCCATTCTTCCCTGAGGATTTCTGAAAGGATGTAGCCTTTAGATAAATCTTCAGTAGTGAACCTAATAAACACTACTAAGATAACAAACAGAACCCTTCCTCTTACTCCCATCTTGAATGCATTATTCTCTGAACAGAGAATTTACCCTTCCTTAGTTTGCAAATGCTCTTCCCTCAGGGGTGCTTCAGTACCTTTGCAGTACTTGCTCCCATCTTATCCCTGTTAAAAACCTGTTTCTAGCAAAGAAAAATTATGAAATGTAAGAAGGAAACATATGACATGGTGAAAGAAAATTCAGAGACTGACAAATCCATAATTCGCCATATTGACAGTGACTTTTACTATGAAAAAGTGAATAATAGTAAAGTTTAGAAGCTGCATCATGATTTACTTCTCGTACAGACGGTAATAGTTTCAGGTCCATGTGGTGTTTTCTGGCTTGTTAACAGTAACATTCCACGAAATAGAAAGAACAAAGAGGATTTTCCTGAATCAGATTATCTTTTTTTTTTTTTTTTAAATTTATAAAGCTAAAGCACATATGCTCTTCAAATTAAGGATCATATCTCAGGGAAAAGAGTTCACTTTGATAGAATTTCTGTTTCTAGGCAGAGCAAATAATCCTTGCTTCAACAAAATGGTTTCAACAAGAGGAAAATACCCTTAATAATCTGCTGATTTATACACCTCCATAAGAGCGGATAGATACCAAGATCTATGTCTGTTTCAAAGATTTCTCTGACCACTGTCTCAAAGGGACAGTGGTAGTAAAAAATGCAATTTTTTTTTTTGTCCCAACACAAAACTTGGGTTTCCGACAAGCTCTTAAAATAAGTACAGGACTTCCCTGTTTGGAGAATGCCTATTTTTGAAATCCCAGCTGTCCTGAATGTGAAATGCATGCCAAGCTTTCCAGGGTTATCTCAACTATAGCAACTGGGGAGGGCACATAAAAAAAAGAAACGCTTATCACAGCCTTCAAATCCAGCATTGACAGAGCTGGGCAGCACTGAGAGAGGGACCTTCAGTGCTGCTAGTCCTAAATGCAGCAAAATCTCACATTTGAAACTGGTCCCATGTGACTAGCTAGTAGGTCAGAGATGCACTTATCATGAAGTAAGACAGAAACACAACAGTAATTGTTTTTATAAACTTCTTGTGGGAAACAAGCTATTGTCTTGTGCTATGAGCATAATTCATTCACCAAGACATATTTCTTTGTCTTAAGGACCGTTGATTATTTATCTTTCCTAATAAGTAATAAACTAGTTTTTCAAAGCTGTAACCAAAAGGTCAAGGGGAAAAGGGCATTTGGCATTTCTATTGTATTTTCTTTTATTCTAAAATAAATATGGTACAAGTCATTCCCATGGAAGCAATAAAAACTGGAATATTCCTCAGGCGAAATGTGTAAGAATCAGAAATTACTTGCTCTAAAAGTCAAAACCACAATACTAAAGGGATAACAATGGAATAATAAAAGCTTTAACCATACCAAGAAATCCAAAACAGCCTGGCATAAAATTTAGCATTGTCAAAGAGTGTTCCTATCACTGTTCCGTTTTAAAGCATATAGACCCTTGTGAATATCTCCATGTGTGCCATGACATGATTCATGACCAATGTAGGCCGGCAGTATAAAGCTATGCAAGCTTGTGAAAAGTAAGCAAAAAAGATCAACATGATATTCTGCAGAGAGCTATCGTATGAGACAAGTGAGGTGCAATGTTTCTACTCCAGTTTGTGTCATTGTTAGCACAAGGTGAAGACAAAATGGAGAGATCTCACAGGTTATTTCAAGTGCTCAGAAAAACACAAGAGAGCAAGAATTAACATGGAAAGATTATGAGAGTTAAACTTGTTTTAAATAATGATATTAAAAATGTACTTTTTGTATTTAGAAGTGTGAAGGGAAGAATCGAAGAATGAAACTGGAAAAAGGGATCCATCATCACGAGGAACACACACATTCAAAATGTTTTGGTTTGAGCCTGGTCAGAGACCAGGAACTACCCAGGCTTGCTCCTCACAGCTGAACAGAGGAGAGAAAAAAAAATTAAAAGCGTCCACGAGGTCTAAGATTCAAATGATTTGAGAGAGGCTTTATCTTAAGAGATATAAGAGTTAATTTATCATACTAAAACTAATACAAAACAAAAAAAAAAGGACAAGTAATATGAGCTTTGGAAAACACCTTCTTCCCCTCCCCCACTCCCTCCTCCCAGCTTTACCTCCTCCCCAAACAGCGCAGGGAGACAGAGAATTAAGGGGGGTGTTTAGGTCACTTCATCATATTTCAACGATTGGAGTCTTCCCCTGCTGGACAGTGGGGTTCCCTCTGGAAGGCAGTTCTTCAGGAACTACTCCCTTTGGAAAGTCCATCTCACAAGCAACCTTCTGCTAACTGCTGCAACATGAGTCCATCCCACGGGCAGCAGCGGCCCTCAAACTGCTGTGGCATGGGTCACTCCTCTGCAGGCTGCAGGCCTTTTAAACATCCCCCTGCTCCAACGTTTGCAAGTGGGTCTCTGCATGCCTGTAATTCCACAGGCTGCAGTCCTTTTAAGCATCCCCCTGCTCCAATGTTTGCAAGTGGGTCTCTGCACCCCCTGTGCTCCTCCATGGGCTACAAGGGGGGACATCCCGCTTCACCATGGTCTCACCACCAGCTGCAGAGGAATCTCAGCTCCAGTTCCTGCACCTCCTCCCACTTTCTTCCAAAGTGACCTTGGTGTCTTCTCCATGTTATTTTTTTTTGCTCACATCTACTCACTCAACCCCCATCTCCCTGGCTGGAATTAAAATTGTGCAACCAGAATTCTTTTGAAGTCCTTAAATCTGTTATCACAAAGGCGTTACCACTTCTAATTGGCCTGTGGCATGTCCATCTTTTCATCCAGACAGACATTGGCCCTGCAGGACATGATGGTGGGGCTTCTAGCAGCTTCTCACAGAAGCCACCCCTGCAGCCCCCCCACTACCAAAAACCAGGTTTTGCTAAACCACAACACTAATACAGTATAGAGTCCAGAGGATGGAGTGAGGTAAAGACCTTTTCTTGGAAAGACTTCTCAAAAGACCAGCAAACCACAGTAGTAGACACCATGATAAACTCTAGATAGGTGAGGGATGTTGGAGTATAAAAAGCTTTCTTCCAAGACATGGTGTGTTTTCTACATGGTCTTAGACCTGTGAAATGCTGAAATGCCTGTACAGTTCCACCAGAAGTATGTGTTCTCTCCCTCCTCCCTCATCTAAACCTAGGTGTGGAACAGTGAAAGGCAGAGGAGGGAAGCCAGAGCCCAGGGCCAATGGCACTATTCAAAACCACTACTCAAAACCACACAGCCATGAATGCTCTGCGGATTCAACCATCTCACTGAACAAACTGCTGGTAGTACTTGGGGAATTTATTGTGTGATCAGCAAAAACCTCTGAGATTTTCTATTCTATTCTTTTTACTTTTATATTAATGTGTGTATTTGGTTTATCAAATTGTAGAACACATGCAATTTAAACATATCACAGGTGTTGTGACAGTAGGTTTTTCCTCATCAGTTACTGGCATGTAATCAGTAAAGAAAGCTAAAACAAGGCCCAAAGTGAAAACATCAGATTTACCATACTCAGAACATTAAGTTAGGTTACAAAATGTTCAAAGTCCTAGGAACATCCTAACACTGAACCTGAGGATTTCAGTCAGGCAAAAACAGAATAACAGTGTGCACTGTTAGGTATTTTTATCATATCAGACAATGGAGAATTATTTAAGTAAATAAATACTGCTAGCTTTGCATTAAAGAAGGCTCTTTCTTCAACTTTACCTGTATATAAACTTTAAAACAGGAATAAAAAGGCTATACAAATTATCATAACTAAAGACTATACACAGTTCTTTGCATTTTCCCATTGTCTAAAACAGAACAAGGATTTCAGTGGCTGTCCAAGTATTAGGGGTTTCTTGGTTATGTTTTCAAATCAGAACATAATTCCTACAGCTTCACTTGAGTACAGTTTGAGCTTATGTTCTAATTTCAGGAGGCTTCTCTGAAGAGAAATTTAGAAACACTTTACCTGGAATTCTCGGATGGGGGCGTGGGGGGTGTTTGGTTTTTGGTTTTGTTGCTGTTGTTGTTGTAAAGAGATCCACACTTCAGTCTACGCAACCATTTTATATTATGTAGGCATCTACTAAGTTAATTTTCTTGAAGAACTCAGCTCAACAAAGGTTTCTGAACAGGTAAAAGGTAACTAAGAAGACATTTCACAACATCTCAGCCTACAAAACACTGCCCACTTTTGAATGTTTCCCCATTCCCCTACTGTCCAAATTTGAGTAAATGTGTTGAGCACTTCCAGCATGAATCTAGTAACTCACCTCACAACTTCGTATTTCATATCAGAGTTTTCAGTTCTGGAGCAGAAAGTCAAAGAAAGAAAAGGTATTGTCATACTTGCTGCCAGTTCTCTCTCTGTACCTAAGTGGGAATTACTTTTAACTAACTTTAGAACTGTTCCACTAGACAGTTTCCTTCAAATGAAATTTGGTTTATCTTTTTCTTCATGGAAGGTTTTCTGTTTTTTCATTAAGGAATTTCTTCAGAAAAAAAAAGGAAAATATGTAAATAATTTTCCTTGTGATTTCATTAAGTTTACAAACAGCCAGTATTAAAAATTTTACTTTTAGTTTTTATTAAATTATACTTTTAAATAACAACTTAGGGTGTGTTGATGTTTTATATTCCTGACAAGTGTCAAGCCTTGTGTTTCCTTACCCCCATGCCTGACTAGACCTCTTCACATTCGATTTTGAGGGCTTGTGAAGAAAATCAAGTGAGCTTCAGCTGTCAATAAAAAATGTTTTGTTAAGCTCTTCTGGATCTACAGGTATGTGAAATATTAGACATGATATTCTTCCCAAAGATAATTAAAAATGCCTATCTTCACAAATTGTTACATTATAGGACACTGTATTTTTCAATTTTTTATGTACAGAGGCATGCAAAAAAAGAAAGGGAAAAAATCACGGAAAACAAACCTCAAAACTGTCAGATATCTTTATACAATTAGACGCAATAAAAAAGGTTTTAAAAAGTGATTTAAAAGAGAAAGATAATATTTTTTCACACTTTGGGAAGGCACAGTTATAGAGAGGTTGAGCAGAACTTTCTAAGTCCTTTGAGAATTGCACAGCATAAGCTTATATACTTCTGTTGGTGCTAAAACAGTCTCTTGAGAATGCCATGGGTCAAACTCTTTGCTGGAACAAACCAGAGTGTTCCAAATTTGGAAGAATTTGTATTCTTGTGCTTAACTCTAGCTAGCAAGTGTTTACTGGATGTAGAGATTTTTTTCTTGTTTATGATGTTTTTGCTATGGCAGTTAGACTGCTACTTCTGATTTTAAGACCACCACATGGTAATTTTGTCTTTTACCATAACAGACCTCCACTTAGCTAGAAATAAATACAGGTTTTTATCAGATTAGTTCTGATTCAAGCAATGTGATTCACACATGCCTCCTATAGTTCTTTTGCATGAGCTGGTCTGAAATAATCTAATTGGACATCTCTCTGACCTGGCACATAACAGCATGGCATAGCAGCACACACTCTGCCAAACATCCTTGTTTGTAAATACATTCTGTAATCAAGTAAGAGGAACAGAGCCTCAAACAAAAGGGCACATGGGAAAAGTGTCCAAAATAATAGATCAAGACAGGCTTGACCTCAAGAAAGGTATTTGGCCCTTTCATGACAAGTTTTGCCTATCCCCACTATGGTGCAGCTGCCATCACATTGACAAGCAACAAGATCTCTGTTGGTGAAGTCTGCCACATCCAGTGCATAATGTCATTTTTATCTTCCCAGGACCATGCATTTTCTTTGGACATTAAATATTTCTTTAACTAAAGGCTTAAACCATGATGTCAAACCTCCTTTCAGGGTCCCAAAATGCATGAAATATGTGCTAGATATAGAAACTATAGAAAGAACATTTACTGCACATAGGGCTTTGTGGCCTTTCCATCATTTTTCAAACATACAAAATAAATAACTTTGCAATGGAGTGACAAGGAGGCTTATGACTACACACTGTAGAGCTCTGGCGATGTTAACAGCATGCAGGTCTATCACCTGCAGCTCCAGCTCATGCCCTTCACCTGACAATCTCTTCTGCTTATGCATAGGTAACTCACGTAACAACTTGAACTCTGTCAGGTTTGCTGCTATGCCCACTTCCCTGGGGAGCCTGTTCCAGTACTCAACCACCCTCTGGGTGAAAAACATTTTCCTGATAGCCAGCTTAAACTTCCCCTCACTGTTCCCTCATGTCCTGTCACTGGTCATGAGAGTGAAGAGATCAGTATCTGCCCCTCTACTTCCCCTTGTGAGGTTGTTGAAGACCACAGTGAGGTCTCCCCTCAGTCTCCTCTTCTCCACACTGAATAGACCAAGCTGGTTCTCATAAGGTTTCCGGTCCAGAACCTTTGCCATCCTCCTGGACCTTCCTTGGATGCTCTCTAACAGATTAATGTCTTTCTTACATTGCAACACCCAAAACTGCCCCCAGCACTTGAGGTGAGGCCGCCCCAGTGCAGAGCAGGACAATCCCC
>WBMZ01002233.1:0-17987 GCA_013400975.1 Atrichornis clamosus | reverse complement strand
GCACTGCTGACTCGTGTTCAACTTGCCATCAACCTGGACCCCCAGGTCCCTTTCCACAGTGCTGCTCTCCAGAATCTCATTCCCTAGTCTGTTCATACACCCAGGGTTGCCCCATCCCAGGAGCAGAATCCAGCACTTTCCCTTTTTAAACTTCATATCCTTGGTGACTGACCAGCCCTCTCATTTGTCAAGGCCTCTCTGCAGGGCCTCTCTGCCCTTGAGGGAGTCAACAGTGCCTCCCAATTTAATGTCATTTGCAAACTTAGTATTCCTTTGAGTCCTGTGTCCAGGTTGTTAATGAAGATGTTGAAGGGAACTGGACTGAGGATGGAGACCTGAGGAACCCCACTAGTGACTGGATGTCAGCCTGATGTCACCCCATTCACTATAACCCTTTGTGCCTGACCCGAGAGCCAGTTTCTCACCCATCATGTAGCACGGTTATCCAGGTGTGCACTGGACATTTTATCTGGAAGGATACTGTAAGAGACAGTATGAAAAGCTTTGCTGAAGTCCCAAAGGATTACATCCACTGGCTTTCTTAGATCAGCTAGGTGGGTTACCCTGTTGCAGAAGGAAATCAGGTTCAACTAGTAGGACTAGCTAATGCATTGTTTAGCACATGAAACAAAATACTTGCCAAAAAGAACAAATTTTTGGTCCTTCTGCTTTATAGTACATTAACTTCACAGAAAATAATTACAGCTGGCAGCAGAGAAGAAGGAAGAGGTCTAGACTAAAGGACTTGGGTAAATTTTAACTATGAAATACATAGCTATTTTGAATTTGTCTGTCACAAAAACAAAGCTGCTTCCAGCAAGCATAAATCAGGATGTATTTTCCAGAACTCTCTGGCAATTCAGCTGTATGTAACATTTCCAGTTGTTACTCCATGAGCTCTGGACTGTTTGCCAGAGCTGGTGGTGACTGCAGCATACCTACAAATACAGTCTCAGCTGTAGGCCAACATAAAAGACTGAGACTTAGCAGAATAGTCTAGTGCTGCTCAAAACATAACATTTCATATAAGGCCATCAATTTTATTGCCAAGGATATTGATTTCACGGTTGTTACTAGCTTATGGGGAACTCAAATGCTGTATTCCAGCCTTAAGTGTGTAAATAAATATGAGTAAGTAAATACAAATCAGAAAGGAGAAGCATATTATTGTTCCATTAACATTTTTTAATATGTGGGGCTTAACTTTCAATTGAGGAATCCCCTTCTTCTGAATAGGTGTTTTGAGAATGCGTCCTTCACTCAAGTTTTGGTTTTGAAACTGTTACTGAGTTATCAAGAGAAAGTCAGCAGCTCCTATCAACTTATACAAGGAATGATTTTATTGCAACATAAATATCTTTTGGCCAAGATAGTAAAATTTATGGGGAAGAAAGGTACAACTATATGATGATTTTTCCCCCAAAATGCATCACACATCTCTAAATTAGAGGGAGAAGCAATTTAAAACTATGCCAAATGAATTAAAAAACCACCAAAATTAATTTCACACAAAACACCACAACTTTCTAGGGAATCTGATTCCTGCTTTGTTCTAACTATTAAATAGTTATGAAGTAGTCACTTGTAATATATTTACTTTTCCAAAAATGAAAGAAAAACTAATCTAGGAACCCTTTTAAGCCACACATTAGAGCATGACAGTTCATTTCATGTTCTTCCCTTCAACTTCTGATTTCTAGCTCATTATAACATACAAAATTGCTTCAAGACAATTGTAGGCAATATAAAAGGAAGTGTTATCTTAAACTCCTTAACTTTTATCTTGCACTTTGAGGGCAAGTTGTTAAGCAGTTGCTGAACCAGTCTATGAACTCCAGTCCTCTTTCTGGTCATTGAACTCATGAACATTTTATTGAAGGTGTCGATTTTCACACAGCTGTCACATGTTCTTTGAACACAATTGAGGTAAAGCGACTAAAGTGACTTAAAAAAATACTTTCATAAATTGCATGTGTGTAAATCCTGTGGCACAATGTTCTTGAATATGCACATATTTAGAAATGCAATTATCCATTCAAAATGTAAAGGTCAACACAACAAAAAGGAAGCCCCAAGTGACTGCCTCCCTTCTGTCATATTTGTTTCTTCAAATGAGTAGACACAGGTGACTCTTGCTTTGAAGTTTGCTTACAATGTCTTTTAGTCAGAAATTTTATTTCTATATAAAATCACTCCTTAAAACTATGTATTAGTTATGGCTTGCCCTTTGCTTGACCGTCTGTGCTTGACAGGGAAACGCTGTTTGTATTATTAAATTAAAGCTTCTCTTGAGCAATATTCTGAAAAAAAAAAATCGTAACTTTCAAAAGCATATCAGTTAAGTGGAAACAAAAATACAAACAAAACTACACAAAAAAAAAAAGAAAAGAAATTCCACAGAATTCAGAACAGAAAGTCATTGCCAACAGAAAGTCATTGCCACTAAATCCAAAACCAAATTCAAATAATGCAGAGGTTTGCAAGTATCTATTTGTTTATAGTTTGAGTGGATATTTAACAAGTTCAGTGAATATATCTTCAAAATACTACATTTTGCTTGAAGCTGTATTTACAACACATTTGCTTTCTCATGACAGTAAAATAACACATCTCAAATACCATTTTTGTGAGCATGTCTGCAGGTTGTCAGGAAAAATAACATCAGATCTGAACAACTCTTTATTATAAATTCTTATCTACCTTAAATTACCAAATAATTGACTATCTGGAAAAACCAAAACTGAGTAGTTTATTGACATCAATACAGATTCTTACACTGGTTTCTCTCAAGGACTAATCTTAAGTAGGAACTGAAAGTTATCATAGGAGTGGGAATAAACTGTAGTTCTCCTAGACCTGAAAGTCTCCTTTTTTCAATACTCTGTACACATACCTTAGTCATACACAGAGCACAAAATTTACATTCAATGTACAACCTGTATTATGTTGAATATAAATCTAAAGTGAGTATTTGTAACAGCTTAGACAGGAGTTCCAAACAACTCTGTGTAACCTACCTGAAAAAGCACAGCCTCTATTAGGATATTACACAGTCAGTGGGGCTGCTCTTCCAGAGGGTGATTTATTGAGCCACTGCTGAAAAATGCTCTTTGAGAAGGTTGAGCTCTGAAGGAATCATGTCAATTCAATTCATGACAAAGCACAGATGACGCTACGCAGGTTGTTTTCAGATGCTTTCCTAACATCCTGAAAGTTAAGGACCTAAGGAAACTGTTCCATTTTTCCTCTGCATAGGCAAAAAAGAAGGGAGAAATTATTGTATCATACACATCACCCTCTTTTAGCTATTATGCATGTTCATTGGATTCAGGAAGAGGAAATTCTCCTTTCATTACAGGAGTCCATTAGGGACAGCTAGAGGAACTTTGTGCTTTTTTTTTTTTTCACTATCACATGCAATTGTTCCAGTCAGAATCTGCTCAGAGATGATCAGAGGGAGCATAAATTACTGTTAGAATGGAAATGCATGTGGGCAGGAGTTATCAGCTAACACTGTAATCCAAGACAGGAATTTTGATTAATGTATTTTAAAACAATTCAAGTAACATTATGCAATTATTTGCATTTCAATCTTTTAATACTAAATATGTGATTAGCTGCTAATTGATTCACTTGAATCAAAGTTATGCTTTAAAAAGATTGCTGGCTTTTTTCTTTTCACTCCAAAGTAGATAAGAGCTCTTTGTTATTTATTGAATTGGTATACCCTGTGAAGCTTCAGCTCTCACTTTGCACAGAAAACTGACATACTTAACAAATCAAAAAAAGCTTTTCCACTCTTACTAAAGTGCCCTCCTTTCTGCTTTGAGGACCATGAGTGGGTGGGTAATGTCTTCCACGGTTTGACCATCATATTGATTCAGACTGTTCAGGCTGTCTGCAGTAGAGCTACATACCAGAACTGCATGTCAAACACAGAAAAAAATCGTAACAAAATTCCTTGACATCCAAATCCAAACTGGAAAGCAAAGCTTTCACAGTGGCTTTACCCTGGCTTGGTCTCCTATGCCTCTGATACCATTCCAGTATCAGATACTAGAACTGAAGGCACATTTCTAACAGACACAGTAGGAAATGCTGTGCAGAAGTAACAGCACTAAAAGCCTAGGTTTAGCTTGTACTTCTTCTCAGGATTTAATATCATCATGTCCTCAAACCAACAAGGAATTTGAGGGCTGAATAGCAGGGCTTCAGGGAATGTTAAAACATCTTCTCTCACTTCTTGTTTGTTTCCAAGATGAGTTCATCCATCTTTTTAGATGCCTGGGGCCAAATTATAGATATGGAAGTCAGTGAAGGGGTTTGTGAAAAGAAGAAGTAGAGATAAGAGAAGAATAAACCTCTGTAATGCTTGAGCAGAATTTCAAGACCGTGCTTCCTCAAACCATAAAGCTTCCAAGAATCTCAGACAGACAGAATACACATTACTTTCAGCACCTGGCCAGACATCCTTTCCTAACCCTGCATTCTCTTCTACATGCAAAGAGTACAGACATCAGACTTCTCAGATTAAAAACCATTACTTTCTATGCATTGTGTTTTACAAACAAGCTTTTGAATATGAAATAATAGGAAAGTTAGCTATCAAAGCAAGCTAGCTAAATTTGAACAGTTATCCAGCTTTATTTTCTGGTTTGTTTTTTTAAGGAAAGAAGTGGGTGAACTGTTTGGGGACTGCTTGTAATTGATAGGAAAAAAATATTATTAGAGGGACTCAGAAGAGCAATTCTTCCTAAAATTGTCATGAAAAATAAAACCATAATGTAGTACAATTACATGTTGCTATACTAGGGGATTTTTGAAGGAGGGGGTGAGAGGAAGGGATTGACAGAAATAAACGTATCAACCTGCAAGAGCCATAGCTAGTAATGGCAAGAGCTGGTGCACCATTCTAAGGTTTTGTTTGAAAACATAAAACACTACCTCCCAAAGCAAATTATCACTATTTCCCCACTGGAGATTATTGCCCTGTCAGATTTGCTGGCATCATCACACATGTTCCCTTCTGCAATCTGCTGGTCTCAAACTTAGTGGGAAAGGACAAAAAAAAACAACCAAAAGCATCAGCCTCCCTCTTGAAAGCACTCAGACTCATCCAGACCACTTAGAATGGAGGTGGAGGAACTGCCACAGGCGGTTTTGTTGATAGATATGAGGATTTAGGGACCACGAGTGACAGGAAGGAGGGTGCAATGAGGGTGCTGGTACATGCAGTAGCATCTTATTCTGCTGCAACATAACTGCAACAAGGAATCCTCTGTGAACTCTGCTAAAGTGGCACCAGTCCCTCATCTGTGTGCTTGGAAAGGAAGTTAATAGCTTTTGCATGAGCTACATGGCCTCTGATAATAAAAACCTGTTCTGGTGCCTGGGCAAGGATAAAGGGCATGGAAGGGGAGTTGATACAGATAAGACTGAGGCCACTTTGCACAGCAAACACACCCCTCAGAGACTGAAAGTACATGCCTTTTTCCTTTTCATCTAGAGCTCACAATGGTTGCTATATTTTCTGTGGAGGATAGAGAGTTGCAGGGCAGCACTGGTAAAGAATGTTGTTTTTCTCTTCTCCACTCCAGCTGAGAGAGAAGCATTTTGTCCATAGGCAGCTTTTTTTGTGATCCAAGACTTTTTCACCTCAGGAGTGGTTCACTGCAGTGCAGCCTTATAAGTTTTGAAACAGAAAACTGGGCAAATGGTGGAAACTGCCTGATACATGCAGTTTAGTGGAAAAACTGGATAGGTCCATGGTCTTTAATTGCTGCTGATTTCTGATTCACAGATTTGTGCGTGGCATACAGGAATACAGTATTTCCTCTGAATGTCATATTGCTTTGAAAAGTCCTATCTTCCTTAGACAGCCTTCATCTATTGTCATCTTAAACAGACTGCAGAGCCAAATTAATGAGGAAATTACCAGCTGTTCAGAATTAGGACAGCAGTTAGAACTTCTTAAAACCTGATCTTAAAGGGATGAACTCTAAATCATTCTGAGAGGAAGGCTGAGATATTTGCTTGAGGGTGACTGCTACTTTGATTACATCTATATAGTTGACTTAAGTGACATTATAAAAATATTAAGTTAATTTATATACTGAATGTAAAACGCTAAAAAAGTTAAATAACAGAAAAAATAACCTCATGTTGCCACAGGGAAGGTTTGAATTTGATATTAGGAAAAATTTCTTCATGAAAGGGGTGGTTGGGCATTGGATGAGGCTGCTCAGGGAAGTGATGGAGTCACTGACCCTGGAAGTGTTCAGAAACCATGTAGATGTGGCATCTAGGCACATGGTTTAGTGGTGAGCATGGTGGTGGTGCTAGGTTGACAGTTGGACTTGATGATATTAAAAATCTTTTCCAACCTTGATGATTCTGTGATTCTATGAAATTTTGTTCTTAAATATCCTTAAGAATGTGCTTTAAAATTATTATAATAATTTTTCATTGAAGGGGCATTACTCCTCTCATGCTGCCTCCTAAAAAATAGACAAAATATTCATACGGATGTATTAGTTTTAAAACATTATTTTCTGAGGTATGGATACTGCAATTTTGTTTAGGAAATGTTTACTTTAATATTTTACCCTGTAGATACGCCTCAAGTATTAATATATGTCACAAACTGAACAGTAGGTTATTCAATCTGACCATTGGTGATTAATCTTAAAATGTCTGTTGGGTCTTAAATTTGTTATGGATTTCTAATCTGTCAGGGGTATACAACACTAAATTCAATTTGTGAATCCTTGTTATCTCAGATCATACCCACCATTATTCAACATAACTTTTATCTTCAAGTCCATAAACCACACCTCGGGCAGACATTAAGGATTTGTCCAGAGGTATGGGTTTCCAGGGCATGGTGATTTCCAGGGCATGGGCTTCAAGGAAAAACGAAGCAGCAGTAAGAAGGGTATGTGTTGGTTTATTATGCATTCTGACCAAATCACACTAAAATAACTCTGTGTCCCTTGGATTGTACTCCATTATGTACAAGTGTCAAAAGGTATGTTAAATAAAATGGTTTTCAGAAGTGTGAGTCTAATAAGTATAACACAAAGAGAGCAAGAAAAACAGACATTTAAGTGCACAATTCATACCCCTAGTAGCACAAGTAGGTGCTCCACCTGCCTCTCAGGCATCTATGTACACAGAGGATGCTTCTCCAGTTCACCAGTGTACGCTTCCTTATCTGTGTTTCCACGATATCATCAGTACACAACTAATGATGCTTAAGCTTTGGATTCCTAAAACAACCAATTTTTCCAGGTGAGGTTAAAAAAGAAAACAACCAACAGCAAAACAAAACAACGAGTATTTCCCCCTGGTAATGTATGTTGATGAGTTGGAGTCGCTATATTCAGTATATTGTAATATTTCATTTGTTTTCTAAGAAAACACTGCATCTAACATTTCTTGTAGGTCTACATGGTCTAAGTGAAACAATGAGTTAGAAATCATAAAACTTCCCCTTACTACTAGCATTATTAAACAGAATTATTTTATTTTTACCACCAAGGCTCATTAAAAGTTGCTGTACCATAATTGCTAATATACATGGATGATTTAGAGATATGAAAGAGGGATTTGTCTTCTGATGTAGCCCTAATAGATACATAGTGCTGATGAGTTTCTATTAGATTCTAATTAGGAAACATCTGTTCTTGCATACCCAGATCAAGTGGATGAGTTTGCTTTATTCTGTAGTACTGGCTGATGATTCCCAGCTCTCTTAGGGCCTGTTCCATGAAGTTGTCATACAGGTTTTTGAGGAATCTTCTGGACTGGCTTGTGCCAGCTGTATGATGCTCCCAGTTAAATTTTGGCAAGTTGAAATGCCCCATTGACTTGGAAGCGACCCTTGGTTCCACAAAGAACAATTCTTCAGTGTCATTGTCCTGCCTAGGAGGTCTATAGTAGACTCCCATGGTGACATCCACATCCTTTGTTTGCCCCTTGACTCTTATCCAGAGGCTCTCAACTGTGCCACTGCCAATTGTGAGCACCATGCATTCTAACCCTACTGTTACATACAGTGCCACCCTTCCGCCTCTTCTGCCTTGCCTGTCCCTCGGATGAGCCTGCAACCGCCCGACCGGGCACTCCAGGCACACGACTCATCCCAACAGGTTTCACTTATGGCAATGATGTCAGATCTCTGGGACTGGGCCAAAGCCTCGAGCTCCTCTTGTTTGTTCTTCGTGACGTGTGCATTAGTGTAGGAACTGAAGAGGTGATATTGAAGTAGTGCCTCTTGTGAAGTTCATTTTTACCACGTTCAGATAACAATACTTTTTTTTATTGCATTTGAAAACATAATTCATTTGCACATCATTTTCCCACAGTATTATTCATTACTATAAGTTCAACAAGGACTTGATGTATGCATAATTTGCACATTCTTTACAGGCTTTCTGAAGTATAGATACTATATATTGTGGAAAATGCATGCTCTCTCATTTCTTGTGCTTTTTCTAGGTAGAAGTAACTAATAGTAATGAACACCTGACCTTTCTGCACATAGTTTATCTTTCTAGAAAATACTACTTTTAAACCCTCAGGGTCTTTTCATTGCAGGAGCATGAAGTCAAATAGAAGCAAAAATAGAGATAAAATTCTCTTCATCAGCATGTTAATGTAGTTTCTAAACTAATTTCTCTTCACCTTTTGATATTGGGATTTTTATTTAATAAAAGACTAAACAGCTATACTTCTTAGCTATTTCTGTGTCGCAGCTGAACATTAGTCCTAAGTCAGAAGTAAGGTCATTCATTTTTTGATATTTGGGAAGGTATGACTCAAGACTACTTGGTATTAGTAGGTAGTTACATCACACTGGAGGTTTTTTTTTCTTTTGAGGAATCACTTTATTCATGACAACTCTCTCTACTTACATCTCAAACCTTGGTAACACAGTGTTTTCAGCTTGTCTTCATTTTGTTTCATTCTTCTAGGAAAGCATCACTCATCTCATGAACTTTTCATTTTCTTTTCTACAGATGCTTCATGCAGTGAGCTCCTCAAACACATCCAGCAACAGTTGAAAACCTGCATTTGTTTTTATTTATCATAAACAAAAAGAATATTTCTTTCTTTTAGATTAATAATAGTATAAATTCTTCAGGAGGAAGACCAGGCTAGGAGATCTAAAAAGCTTCCTAAGTAATATTTATGCTTTGATGAAGTAACTTTTAAAGCTGACAAGGTCAAAGAAAGCACAGTATGAGATATACAAAGTCAATCTAATTTATTCAACTAACATATTGTAGCAGGGCAAACATGATTAGATATTTGGAAGTGCCGCATATTGATGAAAAGGAAGACTTGGGATCCTGTAAGTAGTCAGATCCAAAAAATAAAAAGTATAAATAATGTAGGTTAGCTAATTTTAACTAATTAAGCTCCCATCTTCAGCTCTTTCTATCCCACTGGATTTTCCCCTTCTCTTCCTTTGTTATCTGGGATTGTTCCTACTGTGAACTTATTATATCCTATTTGCTTCCACTTTTTTGCTAAAGCACCCACTCTATAATGGACCAACCATCTGACTATCTATAACATGCTCTGTCTCAAAGAAGTTACTGCTTCTAATTCTCCAATGACCAATTCTCATTTCTCAGTAAAGAAAAACTCATTTTAACTCCCCATCACACTTCCATGTTACTCTCGTATCTGACAAGTGAAATATTCTCTTAGAGGTGCATAAAATCCTCAATTTTTCTGCTCCTGGCACTATTTTAATGAAAACTGTTCAGAGTTATTCTGTTCATGACCTCCACATGTGGAATGAGCTTTGCTCTGATTTACTGCCTCTGAGGAAGTGCGCGGTGTCAGCCAATGTATGAGGCACACGAGACAAGCACATATGCTGTGCATGTCCACTCCAGCCTTGTAGTTATCACTCATGGCATATTAGCCACAAAATAAGGGAATCTTGACCTCCTGACTGTCACCTTGTGATTGCTACCAGCTCTCCAAAAGCCAAAAGTGTTGTGCAGCAGACTTGCAGCCTTGTATTTAGTGGTGCTGTTACCTGGCCATTCAAGAATTAGACCTTGTTTTCTGCCCAGAGTATTAAGAGAAAATGAAACTAGCTAGAAGGTACTGCAGGCAAAGAAACACTGAGAGGGCGGGAGATGATCAAAAGAAAACATTCAGTAGTTACTGTACACATAAAAATGTGTCAGAGCAATGAAGTCAATGTTCTGACAGATGATTTAAACTTCACTTGCCCTCCCTCTCATCAGAGTATTCAAAAATGAAGAAAGCAAACTGTAGAATATTTCAATAGCATAAACAACTTCCACTTTCAGGCCTTGTCTATATTAGATAAAGCATCATTTGAGCAATCTAGATCACAAAAACAATTCTGAAGATGCTTCATACGCAAAGGCATTCTATGCTCCATTAAACTTATTGCCCATATGTTATCATTTTAAAATTGAAGTGAAATGCCTGAAACAAACTGCACCTCAAGTCTTGCAAGTGAGGAAATGAAAATGCAAAGATGTGATAATTCTCTTGGGTTTTATATTTTGTTCCAGGAAACTATCACTAACATAAGCAAACTGTTTTATTTCAGTCAGTAACTGCAAGGACTTCCAAAATGCCAAGACCACTGTGCAGTAGACAGAAAGCCACAAGGAGATGAGAAAAAAGGAAGATAAAATGTCCTCTATTACATTTGTGTAAAATTTCTTTACATTCTTACATATAAATTACTGTTCTTACAATGTTCTTAGTTCCACATACGTATTTTCACTACCTCTAGTGATATTTTCCTAACAGATCTTTCTAAAAATACAGAATTCATGGAAGATTATGATCTTTGGAACAATTGAATATTGATTTTCTTGCAGGCAAAGGAACAGATTTGTGCTTGATTTGTTAACCTCAGATGAGCTAACAACCCTTGAAATGCCTAATTCATGGATTTCCACTAATGTGGAGTCTGTCAGCATGACTATACCCTCTCTAGGTAAGATTTCTACCTGTGGGATGCTATTTAGAGCTGTCACCTGAATAGAAGCAACCATAAGCCTATCTCACTTGTGACCTCTGGGTTTTCTCCAAGAATCCCTCAGCTGCAACCAAAGATCAATGTCTCCTAAACCTCCCTCCTGTGTCCCCCTTATACCTGAAGAATCATTCCCTCATTCTTATGACCCGTTAGATTTTTGCAGCCTATATTCTTTTCTTGCCAGGAGAATCCTTGGAGTCACAGGCAATGAAGAGAATATTTAATTTCTAAGTTCCAAGTTTTCTAGTTGCCTGTTTGAGCTGACTTTGAAAGTAAAAGTAAAATCAGAAGGTCCCAACTGTTGACTTTTTCTGTCCGCCCCCCCCCGGCTTTGAGTGACAAAACAGAAGCTGGAGGCAGATTTTTATAAAGGTAGGGAAAAAGCAGAAACTTTATTTCGGAAGCTTTTCTGAAATACAAATGGGGGAAGGGCAGTCCCTCCCCCATCCTGGAACAAAGGCCCAATATACGAAAGGTTTGGGTAAGGAAAAGATGGCAAAAGAAAAAGATCCACAGATGAAGAGAATAAAAAAAAGATGGCTTCTCTCTATCCCACAGCTCTATATATATGCTGTTCTAACAAAAAACACAGTTTACAAAGATTCTCCAATTAAGGCACAGAATTAAACGTTCGTCTTTCGGTCGTCACTCTGCAATACCATGTTCTCAGCTCTGGAAAGTTGTAGGGACAGGTGGCTCTATTTTGTCTAGAATATAGGGTATTATTAATCTGAAACAGCTCAGGAATGCTAGCATGGACTAGGCAAACAGGCAAAAGCAAAAAGGCCCTTGGCATCACAACAGTAAACCAACCGAAATAAGTTGAATTGTATTTCAGACAAAAGAACGTGCCACAGTTTTACAGAAGAAGCAATGCTACTTGTATAAAAAATGCTCTGCTGGTTTGAATAGAATTTTTGTATCCTAATTCTCCTTCTTTAAAGCTTTATAAAACTTAAAAAGAATATTCATAAACACACTGGTAGGGGTGTGTGCAATTTTGTATTACAAATACTTACGACTTAGCAGAACATCATCCAACAGTCCATGTTTTGCAGTTCAGTGTGTGGTCTGTTTATAGGTCTCAGCAAGACCAGAATTAACAAACCAATTTCTTACATTAGAGTGCGTAACACTTCCTTCAATATCGCCACATAAATTACCCAAAATAAGGCTTGTAATGAATGCAGGAAGCTGTTTACATTCAGAGTTATACATCATTACAGTTATAAGGATCTCACTCCCATTTCATAAATCATGCAACTCCACTGGAAAAGACTAAGGAAGACCTTGAACTCAGAGTTGATCAAGGAGAACCTCACCCCTGGTCTTTTATGTCACTAGACTTCTCGGACTTGGTTATCTTAATTCTGTCCTAGCACAGATCAAGCCAGACCACAAGGTTATTGTCTGCTGGTCGACATCGGTCAGGTTTTTTGGCAGTCCTCTCTGCTGTGTCTGAAATGTTTAGTTTAATGGCTGTTTTCTGCACTACTTCTGGCAAAGATACTGTAATTATGTCTGGGTACAAAGACAGTATATGTCCCCACCTGGTTCCTGATGGCTGCAACTCGTGGAGCAGCAGCATCTCTGCACCATGCAGGGTGTCATCTCTTCCCTGCATCAAAGAAGGAAGAGTAGGACAGAGTCAAAACCTGAGAACTCATTTATCACTGGGAGTTGGTGTCCTATTAGTTGTTCAAAGCTGGTACTAGCAGCGGAGTATACGTGCATACAGTCACCACTTTGTGCTCTTTATTTCTCTTACACACTTTTGTAAACTCTGTCTTAATGATTTACTATGCTACTAAAAAAAAGGTAACAATATGTCCTTCTTTGTTTATAGACACACAGTTCACAGAAAAATTGGAACATTTAGCACACTTGAATAATATAAAAGTACCCTGCTAAGCTACAGAGTTCTTTTAAAACTCAGGGACAATACCTGTTCCCATAGGAATGGTTTTACAATAGTATTTATACACAAAAAACCCTGAGAAATGGCTCATAAACATAATAACAAAATATATTAAATATTAAACAAAAATCATGGCAATTTTCAAATCCATGACTCAATTTTCAGTTTGAGTAAAAATGAATTAATTTCTTTCCCAATTCCCAAAGTTAATCTGATTGCTTTGAACAGATATGACTCTGAATATACATGAGAATTTATAGTCTGGTTAAAGACTATCCATACTTTTTCTATACTTTCGTGTATGGGAAAAAATTTTTTAAAATATTAAGAAAGTGATACATGTTGCATATAACAGTTTTCTTTTTTATCTTATTCAGTGTTTTATATCAAGGGATCTTAATATATAAGTAAAATGTTATCTCTGTTTTACCAGTCAGGAAGTGAACAACAGGAGGTCAAACAAGCCAATGCCAGGATCAAGATTGGAAGTCACTGGCCTTGGACCGTGTGCTAGTGATCAAACGTTGCTGCATGTGATTTTCAGCTCCCAGTTTTCTTGAATCTTTGTAATCATCTGAAGAAAAGAAGCTAATACTCAGAACTTAGCACTTTGAATTGCTTAACACCAGTTATGTGATGTGAGATATCTAACACAACTCTTACAGAGCTGCACCTCTTAAGCGCAGGACTGAGCTTGGCCACTTTTCCTTGGTGAATAATAGTGCACTGTTATTAGTAATGGTAGCAGCTAAAACCCTTTCCTCCTATTCTTGTAGGTTTGTGTTACAAATTTATTAAAATATGGCGGTAAGTACTGTGTTGTGCATTATCTTGACATATTATTTTCCTTAAATAATGTTCCCTTGAAAGGTACCATTTAAGGGGAAATGCTGGACTAAAAGCACTCACCTACATTTTCATGTCTGGAATTAAAATACTCTGGGCTAATGGTGTTACTTAGTTGAGTGTTAGGAAACTGAGAGGATTGAAAAACAAGATGGAACTCAGCTGAAGGCAGTAACTAGGAAGCAGTGTGTCACTGCCATGTGTCCTGGCTGCAGCGGGGCCAGAGCTTTGTGCCATGTGAGCGTGGCTGGTTTGCTGCTCTATACACACTCATCCTCCTGTGGTTCCGGGTGGAGGAAAAGTATAGCACACCCCTGGAAGTGCACCATTTCGCCTCTCTCTCTCCAGTGGGAAGGTTGTCAGGATTAGCCCTGTGGACCCCATCCTCTGCTGCCGCCATCCACCGCCTACCCATTCCTCTGAGCTGCGGCTCCGAGATGTGGTGCTGGAAAGCATCAAAATGCGGAATTGGACGCATGCGGAAGGATGGTGCCGGTAGGGGAGGTTGCCACAGGGAACGGAGCAGCAGGGGCAAGTCCCAGTCCAGCTGAGCTGAAGGGAGCCAGGCAGAGCCAGAGGGAGCTGTGCGGAGCCAGCTGAAGCAGGGTTGAGCAGTGAAAGCAGCATTGCTGGTAGCAGCCGCGTGGAATAGAGTCCAGCGTCTGAAATGGCAGTGCAGAGTCAAAGTTGCCACGGAGCCCGAGCCCCAGAACAGCACAGCAGAGGCATGGCATGACAGAGATGATCTAGGTTTCGGGAGCTTGTCTCTCATTGTTTTCCTCTGTCTCAGACTCAGGGATGGGGGGGCTGGTAGCAGGGAGCAGCCACCATCTTGTCTTTGATCCATGGGACCACATGGCCACAACCTCCAGGGAGCGTCTGCCATCTTGTCTTTGTCCTGGTGGTCATGCAGAACCAAATTGAGGGGGAAACACCTTTTGTGTGTAAAGCGCCTTCTCTTTTTGTGTACCTTGGTTACTAATATTGCTGCTGTTACTGTGCTTTTCTTATTCCATTGTTTTTTGCTTCCAGTAAGTTGCTATCTCAACCCGCAGTCTCTGCATCTGTCGCTCCGTGGAAGTGGCAGGGGGAAGGTGAGTGGCTTACTTGGGCTTTAATTTACAGCTGGTGTTAAACCACCATACTATGAAGTTGCATTCTAAAGAGCTATTAGCAAGGTAGTGGCATTCAAAATGTGAAAATTATTCATATTTATCTTTTAAAAGCATTCAGTTTTAATATGGAAAGAGTCATTAATTTTTTTCTTCTGTTGCTTCTTGATGTAATTTTGGAGATTTATCACATCTACAAATCAAGTGTCTTTAAATGGATATTAAAGTAAAAAGACATTTGAAACTTATTTGTTAAAAATTAAATACTTTACTGCTGGTTTTTGACTTAGAACGCAGAGGCTCTGAAATGATGAACTGCTCTTTGTTAGTTATATTTCAAAAGGAGAAGGAGGATTATCACATTTTTTATATGTATTTAATGTTCACTGGAGATGCTAATATATTTTGGTGTAATAACTCCTTAGAGGATGTTCCTGGCTTGTGGGATGAATTTTCTGTTTAAAGATGTGTCTCTGTTTCACAGAAAATATGAGCTTTCATCTCTCAAATCTCTGAGGTAAGTTCAAGATGAACACAGGCAAGCAGTAATGACACAGTAATGCCAATAAGGCTTTACTGGAGAAATGATCACTCTTGTTCTCAGCTGATAACTGAGTGCTACTTCCCGGTGTCAGTCTCTTGAGAAACAGAGTTTTCAGTTTCAGAAAAAATCATGACTGTCAAAATGACTGACAGTTGCCAATGATGTATTAGTTCAGCATTGCCACAGAGCCAAACAGTTGCCCAGTTCTAATCTTAGGGCAAATTTTTGAGGTTTCTTTCAAAACAAAATGCATATTTTTCATTGTTAATGATATGGTAGCTCCTCTTATTCAAACTGCTTATGAATTTCCACCTTGTTCTCTATTCTTGACTTCTACTGGCAACCATAACCCCATTATGAGGAACTTTCAGTCTCTCTTTTGGGATGCTTCACAAATTACGTCTCACCCCTGTCTTCAGTCATGCTCTGATGAGATGACCTCTCTGCATCTTACTGTCCCAAGAAAGGATAATTTTTAGCATAGGGTGAAAAGAAGCAGAGATGTGCTGTCACAATAAACATAGGAACTTTATCCCTTTTCTCCCATCCCAGCTGTTCTCTGCAGAAGGGCTGATTTTTGCATCAGGGCAGTATGTGAACATAGGTTTCTGTGAAAAAAACAGCTCTCTCTCTCTCTCCATCCCCAACATCTTTGTTAGAGCTCTCACCTTGTGCAAGCAACCAGTGGAATAGAAAAACTCCTTAAAGCATGGTAGGACACGATTTGCAAGATTATGCATCAGTTTCCAAAATTGCCAAAATCTGTATCTATCAAGCTATTAGGTGTAATCTGAGGGTCTCGACATCATTGAAGGAAGCACCTCAGGCTCAGATAAATTTTGGACATTTCCAGTTGTAAATGTATGACATACCTTGTTGCTAAAATCAGTTCTCCAACTTTTTTCTTTTTTCTGTATTCACCTATATGTTCTTCAATGTCTGAATACTCAGAGATGCTGTAGCCTCCTTTCTCCATAAAACGAGAGGCAGAAAAGCAGAAAAGACAAACGGAAAGACAGTTGCTGCCACATATTTAAGGAGATCAGTGAGGAAGAAGTCATGTAAGGGAGGCTGCAAAACTATTGAGCAACCACAGTCCTTCAGGAAACTGACTTATGCAGATGCTTTGCACATTATTGTCTTTGTCTCTAATGTATCTAAGTCAGCTACACTCAGAAGGTGTGGAAGGCTGCTCACAGAGAACAAGAAGATAAGGGCATTCACCTGGGAGAACTGATGTTCAGCTCCAGTGGAAAATTGTTATAAAATATTTAAACATGCTCTGACACCTACATAAATGCTCTAACCCTCGTGCAGGCCTTTTGTTCTTTCTTCATGGTCCAATTAATATTCAATTATTTCAATTAGAGTGGAAGAGTTTTAACTCCCTATAGTCAGAGGAAGAAATTAAACCTTTTTTAATGCATCCTGGCTGAGTGTGCTAACCACAGAACAGATTGCTTACCATAGCCACTTCCTCAGGCTGTGCTGCATAAAAAGGGTCTGAGGACCACTCCTGGACACTGTTTCAGCTTGAAAATCCCAGTCAGGAAGAATTACTCCTGCCTCTCTGAAGCAGCTGAATTACAAGACCCTGACATTTGATTTCTTCATCATTTCTTGCACAGCTCTGTGAATTCCTCTAATTCAAGACTGTGGGATTACTGAGAAATATTGTGGCTGAGAGAAAGCTGCTTTAACTCTGGACACCTTCTTGCCCACAGCCTGTCATGGACCTGCTCTCTGGTGTGATAATGGGCTCCTGGGAGTGAGAGCTGGACCCTTAGCCTCCAAGGGAACACTTCAACCCCTGGCTGCATACCTGGCATGCATGAGCCAGTGGGTGCCACAATTCCTCCAGCCCATCAGAAGTTTTCTGCCTCATATGACAACCCAGTTGAGAAACTGGAGAAAAAGTCTGTCAACAAAATCTCTTAGACTGAGATTCTTTACTAAGCGTTCCAACATTGAGAATGCTGTCATGACAAGTGTAGAGAAAAAAAGGAATATTGGCAATACTTATATGGAAATCCAGCACAGACCAGTCTTCAAGTCCAATTTATGTCCTACTGCTACAAACGTAGGAAGGAAAGTAGTTTGAGGAAGGAGAAATGGCCAAGAGGTGTAAGGGCAGTCAAGATAGACAAATGCTGATATATCTGTTTGTGCTCTTCCCCCAACAGTGCTCTTGCACTCAAATGAATAGCAGCACACACACATGTCTAGGTCACAAAAAACATCCTAAAACTCTAAGGTGAGTAAATACATGAGGAAATCCTGTGTAATGAGTGTGTCAGAGAGGCCAAATTGTCACACAGCATAGGATCGTGACTAAACAAGGAGTGTCCTTAGGCCTTCAGGCTAGCACAGAGCTTAGATACAGTACAGACAGTCAGCAGATGAATTAATGACCTATCCTGTGGATGTAAAAGTAATTTTTTCCATAATAAAAGTGTCATTATCTAACAGAAGCAGGCATAAATTGAAATGAAAGAAATAGAAATAAGGGGGTGTTTTGGTTTGAGC